>VYZV01009685.1:23176-59253 GCA_013401275.1 Pandion haliaetus | reverse complement strand
AGGATATGCTACTTAACAATGAAACATTGGTTAAACCCTCCTGTATAAACACTGCTGTCTTACAGTAGAAATAAACATGGGGGCAGGTATCTGGCTTCTGATTTGGACTGGAGCTTGGCCAGGTTTTACGCTCTTCATAGAGCATATATGAAGATGCTTCATAAATTGCTAGAATATTATTTTCTCATATGGCATTGAATAATGGCATTTTTTCTTGCTTGTAAAAGATTCACTTTTCTGAACAGAGCAAATATGAACTTTGAACACCAAAACCAGTCATTACAATTCTATCTGTATTTCTAAATTTTTTTCCTGCAAACTCTTCAAAATCTTGGTATTTGAATCATACTGTCCTGCTCTGCAAGGTGTTTACCATCAAGTAAAAATAGCATCCAATTGTTCTAAAGAGCAGATGGCATGTCCATTACTAGTAAAGACATCTTGCTAAACATATGGTAGAACAGGTTAACTAAAGGGCATAGTGGTTAAAGTCTTGCAGCAAACCGAGACTGTCATAAATACAACACTTTACCTAAATTTAAACTCCAAAGAAACCCTGAGTGTGAGCACTGCTCGCTAAAAACACCAAGTTGCAAACATTTGTCCAACTATGTGTATTAAAAAGGCAGTAGGGATCTGATATTCCACAAGGACACTGTCTCCTATATTTGCCTTCTGTGTTCCAAACAAAATGGTGCATTCGAGTAACTGCAGAAAACAACAGCACTCATCCAAACAACAACCACAACCTAATCTACAAAAGCTGCCTTTTAGATTTTCTGACGAAAATACTAGAAATAAGAACTTAAAGCCTGGATTATTTTTGTAGGATTTGTGGTTCCCATGTAAATAGAGAGGGCAGACATAATCTCTTTCACTTTGAGCATGTTAACACCAGAAATTACTCAAGCATTTAAGCTATCATACACAAATCTTAATGCACATGAAAACTTCACACTTAATTAATTTGATAACATCCATCTTTTTGTTATTTGTCTAATATTGGCATAAACGTGAAGTTGCTCCACTGAGGTTAATTAAACTAAGCTGAAATAAAAAATATTTAAGAGAATACTTAAGAGAAGCTGGAATCAAGGTCAATAATTTCTTTTCAAATACAGCTTTCCAATGTAATAATCAGAACAACAATTTTATTGTAATTGTTCTTACCGATTGCTGTAGTTAGTACAAATACTTGTTCCACTTTCTTCCCATCATTGTAGAATGCCATATGCCAAGCTCCTTGATCCATATACTCAATGAAACCTGTCTCTTGCAGGGAAGTTAAGATCAGATTCCTGGGAGCTTGCTGAGGCTCCTCTGAGTTTTTTGGTTCCTGTTTAATTAACTGTTTTCCATCCATCAGTTTTACAAAATCAAACTGAAATAAAAATGAGCAAAAATTAACCACCTAGCTAATTTTTATGAATCTACTCTGCATTTCTCATTCAAACAGGAATAAACAGTTGAAATCTTAAGAGGAATTGCCTTACTAAGTATTCACCAATGTAGACGGTAGTTGCATAACCTAGTCTATTTAGCTTCAGTTTCTGTATAAAAAGTGTTACAGTAGGTCAGAAATCTGGCATCAAAACTTGCTGTTTGCTATGGCAGGGTAAATTCAAACTTGCTGCACTAAATACAGCAGATTTACTTCAAAAATTACATATCTTTAATGGGAATAATTCCAAAATTCCCAAGCTGTAGTTCATACATTATGCAGTGATTCATCTCAAATGCCAAGAACAGATTAAAGAACCTATTGTTCTATACTGGATTTTTAAATGTTTGCCCCTTAATATCAATACTGTGTCTCAAAACCTAAATATACTTTTAATTTATATTTAATTTTATTAATGCAAATAAGTATCTATTTTTTACCTGGAAGTTCTTAATACCTAACCAAGTTGATGCTGATAACTTTAAGACCAGTTAACCTCAAAGCATCAGAGACACAAAATTTTCTATGAATCCCTGTTCAAGAAATGTGAATATTTCTCTACGCTTTTCTAGGCATTCTGATTTCAGAAAAGTTCAACTTCAGCTCAACTGAAGACCCAGCTTCAACTGAAGTCAATGACAGCTAAAAGCACTTATCTCTAAGATCAAAACTCTAGTAGATAATTTTTGAGGTTAGACTGGATGATCTCTAGAGGTCCCTTCTAAATAATCTTTCCATGATTCCATGTATAAGTTTATCACACTCTATGGAGTGTGATCCTGCTGTAAGAAAGCTGAAAAAATCTATTATACATAGAAATGACAGCTTCATATGCCAAATACATTAAGTCTAAAAAAAAAATGTTGAGTGTAACCAGCAATATCGCACATTCTTACTGCTTAGCTAGGTTTTCTCCTGCAAAATCCCTAGGAGTAAACACTCAAAAACAATCTTCGTATTAGAAACCAGAAACTTTTTTTTTTTCTATTACCTCTTTATACTATGTAATCTGTTTGTCTTGATGAAGTCATAAAAAGATTAAAGCATTTTCAAATGATCTGGTACTTCATCCCACTGCCCCCGCGAAGAAGATGCTGGAGCTACACAGCAGCACAGCGTGTACCTGTCCGGCCTCCTGGACAGTCACATCGTGGTGGTCATAGCTGCTGACCTTTCTGGTACGATGCTGTCCCTTCCTCAGAGAGCATGGTTTGAAGGTATAGCTAGACCTCAGTAAACGAAAGGGATAACATCCTGCTTTTTGTGGTTACAGCCAGTCCCTTTCCTCCCTGCTTTGAAAGTGTTTATGAACACTTGCATCTGCTGCTGTTTGAAAATGTAAGCATGATAGAATTCGTATTATTTCTAATTACCTGAGTGTGAGTAGGTGGAATGTTTCTTCTGCCATAAATTCCCAGCAGAGAATCCTTCGCCAGTGAAATGTTAAATTTCAGGTACATGGGGTGATGTATAGTAATCTGAAAACGCCAGAATAAACCAGGGGGGATCGTCTGCATAACTTGTGCTCCAATCTCAACTTCTCCTGTGTCTATGGCCCGTCCCTTCTGAAACACTGATTTTCCAGAAACAAACAAAACGATCAGTTGCATATTCATGGTGGGTGAAGACAATAGGTCATGAGGTATAAATGTGCCTTAGATATATCAGAACATATTGAAAACAACCTCTGAACAGAGGGCTTTTCACTGAAACCATTGCATTTTTTTTTATTCAACTAGTTGAAAAATACAAATAAACTTGCACACTTTACGAAAGCAGGTGTCACAGAGCATTTTTACCCCAGAAATCTTGGAACGCGTTACTGAATCTAAAAAGGTAGAAGTGCTGCTGTGTAAACCATGGTCTTTACCTATCATCTATGCAAACAAACCCCATTTGACTGAGAACACACAGTGAGAAGGCAGCGGGAGATCTTCCTCTGGCACGTATTTCAGACTACTGCTGAACGGGCATTGCACAAGCTACACAAATGGACACCAGTGAGGACAGAAAATCCATCAAACCTGGTAGGTCAGAGCCCACGTCCAAAGCCTAGAATTCTATTAATCACCATTCCTAATGATTTTATTATGGTAGTGATAATCTAGTCCTGGAGAAATAAAGAACATCTGTTTTGGCTTGGTCTTTCTGCATGAAAGTGTAACAGGGGCATGAGGACAGGGACAGGCAATCTAAAGAGAAAACTGGCATAATTTCATAATGCCTAACAATAAATTTGCAGACATCTACAGTATGTAACTTCACACATGGGTATGAGAGAGCTGAAATAGAAAGGGAAATGGGATGCATAAGGAAGACATTGCCAAACTAAATTGGAACTGGCTTGCTTTGCTGGCTTATATCACCACCTTTGTGTATTTTAATGCCTGTCTGTGATCAGCATCGTGACATGCTGCAAATCACAGCCCCAAACCTGCTAACATCTGAGCTAATTCCATTGTAAGTTTTGCAAAACTCTAGCTTGCATTTCCATACTTTCGCTTGACTAGAAAAAAAAAGCAGGATAGTATGCTGCATCAGAGGAAGAGCCAAGAGAAGATTGAATTCAGCAGCCATATCCATTTATGTTTCATTTCATTCCAGTATCACAGTGAAGGATAAAGAGGAGCAATCAATGTGACTGAAGCCTCACCTTTTACAATAATGCCTATAAATATCTAATGCAACATAATGTACATGAAATTTTATAAATTGCCATTGGAAATGAAAACAGCAGTAGCAAAGCTAGGGCCAGCTTTTTCCTGAACATATTAATAACAAAGATCCTCAGTGGGATCTTACATAGGCTTTAACTAGCGTAGGAAGTACTTAGCATTCTTAATGAATAAGGATTTAATTTACAAGGCAGGAGCAATTCTCAGGGTACTGGATCTTCCAGCTTTATGGCTGCTTTGTGTCACCAAACCTACAGCAAGAACTAGGAGCTGACTTTTAACACCTTATCACATAAAAGGATCTATTTTTAGAGCACAGAACTTGTAATCTAATACTCTAAAAATACACCTGCTGCTTAGTTCATGAGTTAAAATACTTCCAAATTGCTGCTTTAACAATGTTCAAGATGAGATTACTTCTGTCCAATTTACTTCATGGAAAAAAATTTTGAATGTTGAGTTTTGAAACAAGAATTAAACTTCCTATGTTGGGCAATGAAAGTGTATCCCTTCCCACCCCAACCCATACAAGATCCTACTTGGCTGATGTGAATTTAAAAACCTTTCCCCCTATTTCCAGTAGTCCAGAGATATTAAATCTTAATGATTCTTTGCAGGCAATTACCCTGGGTTAAGTAAAACACTAAGGAACTTTTTGGTGATATTGACACATGGTAATTAATGTGATTCAATTACAGGACAGTAGAGCACTAAGTAAAAAGTCAAGGATACAGTATCATTTTTGAAGTTAATGGCATTATTGGTTGGTGTTCAAGATCTTTCAAAATACAGTAACTGCTTCTTAGTTTGTTGAAGTGAGAAGGCCTGTTTCTTTGTTGAAAATACAAAGCATTATGTCTTCAGTCAGGGAGTATTTTCATTAATTGATGTTATCAAATTATGCTGAATACCACGCTAGTGTTGCTAAGCTCAAACCAACGTACCTCTGAGTTTTTCTGCATTAGGCTGAAAATACCTTTGCTTTAGCAATTTTTATGTAATCTTTGAAAAAACTTAGTTTTACTTTTATCTCATTACACAGGAAAGAAGTGCATGCTGCTATACACAATGGTAACATGAAAATACATGTATTACCTACCACCTGCTGAAAGTATGCAGTCACAGCATCTCTACCTTTCAAACACTATTTTTTCAGACAACCACGTAGCATGAAAAGGCTACTGTAAGAGCCATGTCTGAAGTGCACGCTTTCATATTCACTGAACCACTGTGCCTTATTTATAGAAAAATAATTAAGCTCTGTTTCTATGCTTACTTGAACTAAGCAGGCATTTGACTGTACAAAAAAGGCATCTGAAGATACACTGTTCACAGACTATCCTTGTATACTTCCTTGCTCTTTCTTGAAAATGTCCAAAATAAGCTTTTAAAATTACAGTGGTGCAATACAAGTTCTGCTTTCGTTCTAAAAACATCTTTCTCATAACAACATTTTTCTTATGACAAAGTATCATTTAATTATCTATATTCGATTCCTCGTACAGCTTCCAATCTTGCCAACTGGTATTAATTCTTCCCTATTCTTTCTAAGCACACTTTCCTTGTAAGTCTAAAACAGAAGATAGATTCATAATCACAGGTTTCTCTTGTCTTCAAGAAAGTAAAACTCTGAACAGCGTGGTGCTAATTATCTTCACAAGAAAGTACCCATATGCTGATTATTACTGATCCTGAAACAATCAATCCCCTTGTACTCCCCTGGTAAATACCAGCATCAATAGGATGTCTGAGTTTTTAATCACATTACCACATATTAAAATGTTAACTCATAGCCGTGGGTCAGTGTGTTATAAAGTGACTTCTTAAAGAAATCTGACTTGCTGGTTTGGAAACTTGATTTTCATGAAAAGGTTAGTTAAAATATATGCTTTCAAAGTCTGGAAAAGCATTCTGTGCTGCTGCATTGAGTTGGGAAAAAGGGAGGTCACAATATCTGACAGTAGTTATTTATCCCTGTGAAATCACACCAGAGGCTTCAAGTTTACAGGCAAAGTATCAACTTTCTGCGGTATCCTGCTGTAGGGAAAGGAGTTGCCTCTTTCCAAACCCTCCTTCCCAGCACATCTATGTGGAGAAATTGTTACGAGCACTGGGAATAAAATTACTGACATATATTAAAAGTGATGGAAATAAATAAAACCAGCAAAAATGAGCCACAGCCAGACTATGCACATGCTAATGCCTTGTACTAAGTCCACATGATTTTTCTTCTATTTTCCCAAGCGTATACTCCTTGTTAGCTTACGCTTTGGATTACAGGTTACCCCCAAAAGGTGAAAGGGGACAAGAGGGACAACAGTCTAGCTATAATCACAACTGACCTCTGAAACTACTGGGTAAGCCCTCAGTGAAGTGGCTCTGCTATCACAGCCCTGCGTGCTTTAGTGTTGTGGGGGAATTGCATAGCCACACAAGACATTGGGATTGCCTGGGGCGTGGCAGGTGGTTTAGTTTTTCACCTACTACATTGAGTCTCTATTGACTCACATATTCTTTCCTGTTTTCAAGCATCTAATTTTTAAGATTTTTGATGTTTTTCCTGCACATCTTCCTTTGGAAGCCAAATGCTTTGGAAAAGCTTTTATTAAATCTGTAATATATTGACAAAATGATTTAATGCAGTTGAGAAGAACTATTTGAGGTACTTTCCATGGTGCACTAGGGCAAAAATACAAAAATGTGTAAAACATCTACTGCAATTCACTACCAATCCATTCTAAAGGACAAAATAATGGATAACAACATCATTGTCTCCTTACATATATTTCTGTTACTGATTTATCTAATATAATCTCTATCCAGTTGTGCCACATTGATTTGTAAGACTACTGATGTGAGATGTTATCTTCCTTCTGGAGGGACTGGTACAACAATATCCCACCTTGTCTCATATTTACAGTCATAGATCTTACCTGGCATACACAAAATGAGATCACTGCTCTGCTCTAAAATTTGAAAGCTCTGGAAATCTCCTATCATTGCAGAGCTCTCAGTACAATTTTACCTTCCTCCTAACAACTGGAAAGGCTAGGGTTCATATTCTACTCCCATGCACTTTTCTCTGACCTAATCTCATTTACCCACTTTTTCTGAGTATCATAAAAAGAAATGGGAGGGCCGTCTACTTCTTACAGTCAGAGAGCATCACTGCGGTGGTCAATGGGAGGCGTGGGGGCCAGAGCTTGTAATTAATATTGGAGTAGGTGATCTAACAACATTAAATGACAGAACTTGAGAGAAAGGAATTGCGCATCTCAGAGACAGTCCTGCTCTCTGTTTCACACTCCTGGCTGGGCAGTCCACTCCTTTCCTATGTCAGCTCTGGTGCTTCTCTGCCCCTTCAAAACAGCTGGTTCAGCCACTTACATGGCAGAAGACTATTTGCATTTTTTAATGAGGACTTTTTTTAATGAAGCCATTTTCTGCTGCCACAGTGAACCGATGTGACTTGGTCGTTCACAAGCCAATCCCTGCAGTGGGCATGGGGATGCAGGGAGCTGCACAGGGAGAGAGTGGGGGCAGAGCGCGACTGTCCCCCTGGCAGCAGGGAGCTGCCAGACTGGCTCAGGCGTTTTGTGAAACCTCGGTAGACTCCTGAGAGCTGATTCACTATGACAGGTAAGCCAGGATGTGACAGGATGCTGTATTTTAGCTTACACCTTCAAGAACTGGATGCCTTTAAAAGCATTAAGATTTCTACACTTCTGCATATTCTGACCTGTCAGTACAAAGGGTTTCACTTTGCCTAAGACTGACTCTGGTCTGCAAGACAGGCACAGCATCAAGCCCTTTGCATAAATGGGAACAAGGCAAATACAGTCTCACCTCCCCTGTCTTAAGACAGAAGCCAAATGCTCTCATTGCTCTTCTTTCACAAAAGAAGGGCGATTATTTTGCTATTGAACATTACCTTCCTAATGGCTTGGGTTGGTCGCTAATTTCAGTGAGAGTTCTGCTAAAGGCAACAATCTGGTTACGGGCTTTTCATACCTGTTTTAGAATTATACTAGAGAATATAGAACCTGAACTCAAAGTACTGTCAAACTGTAGCAAATACAGAATCTGAACAGCAGTAATGTTTAAATATTCATAATCTGTCTGTCTTCTCATTCACACATACCTTTTTTTTCTGTTTTATCAGAAACTTTTCCTCCGATTGGTGAGTAAGTAGTATCCATGGATTCTGTTCCTTTATTTCCTTTGCTAACTCCATTTTCATATAGCTGCCCTTCAACAGGCTGTAGTTGCCAGGTTAAACCAAACAAGTGTACTGCTGCAAAAAAATGACGACCAATTAATTGATGGCTAAGCTACAGCACCTTCAGTCAGACTAAGAAAGCATGCTACGACCCAGTTTCTGCAAAGTCAAGTATTACTTTGTCCTGTTAGTAATAAATCAGAATTTCAAGTGGTCTAATGAGCAATTTACTATTTTACCTTAAAAGAATGTTTAATTACTTTCCACACTTTCTTTTGGAGCTCAGCCAGGTCAGGGTGATGAATTTCCATAGCAATTAGTGGAAATACTTGCAATTAAAAGGATAACAGTTGATTGAATTTAATATTGTGTGGCAGATTCTAATGCTACATCAATGTTGTCCCTCAGCTTTCAACTGTCAAAGAACTCAGTTTGTTGATTAAAGCACTGACACCAAGTAAAACTTCTCACCTTTCCAACCCTAAGTGAAACTGTGCCCACTGCATTCCCAATCCTTTTCATTTAGGTTAAACATTAGGAAAAACACTGACTCCATAGATTTACTCTAGAATTACACTGCAGATAAAAACCTGACTCTAGATCTAAAATATATGCAACTATTCTACAACACATCTTAACAGAAATATAGTTGTTATTTATGTATGCACTGGGAAATCTGCTAAATTAATCCTTTTATGAAGTTATAAACTATCCTTACTACCATACATGGGGGCTGCCTACTCCACTTTGCCTGCACTGCCATTCACTTTTTCTGCTTTCCTTTCTGTTGTTTCTGATCTGAGGCATCAAAGGGCAGTAGGAGAAAGACAGCAACAGAGGATCTTATTTTAGGCATAATATGATAGTACTACAGTCATTCTAGACAAGTACCTAAGTCTTACTGAGGAGGGAAAATTCTTCCAAGGAGGAGGTTGCCTTAGCATTGAAGTATCTCAGCAGGGAGGACTGATGACCCACTAAAATATGGATTGAGGGTACCCCCCAAAGAGGAGCTGAAATTGCCACATAAAGAGCAAAACCCGAGTAGCAGGCTCTTTAGCCACGTGCAGCAATTTGCACTGACTAAGAACTGCACACAGTGGGAGCCTAAATGGCAATATATTTGCTCTTCCTGAGTCCCAGAATGGTTTGGGTTGGAAGACCACCTGGTTCCAACCCCCCTGCCATGGGCAGGGACACCTTCCACTAGACCAGGTTGCTCAAAGCCCCATCCAACCTGGCCTTGAACACTTCCAGGGATGGGGCATCCACAGCCTCTCTGGGAAACCTGTTCCAGTGCCTCACCACCTTCACAGGGATGAACTTTTTCCTTACATCTAATCTACATCTACCCTCTTACAGTTTAAAGCTATTACCCTTTGTCCTACCACTACATGCACTTGTAAAAAGTCCCTCTCCTGCTTTCTTGTAGGCCTCCTTTAAGTACTGAAAGGAATCGTGTAGGAATCTTGTAGGAACCCCAGAGACTCTCAGGAGAAGTAAGTGTGATCTGGAATGGGTCTTACATTTAGAAAGTGCATTGTTTTCTTCTGCACTTGCACATACCTTAAGGAAAAAAATCTCAATACAAACAGGAAACCTAGAGTCTATAATCCATTTCATATGTGTTTGCTCACAAGCCTCTCTTGTATGCTGAAAAGTTAGATAACAAAGCAAAACCCTATGCCTTGAATGGGTTCCTGGCAGGGGCTTGCCAAAACTACCACAGGAATGCAAAGCTGCCTATCTACAATCATTAATTCCAGATCTGTGCACTCTTGGATCACTGAGCCACAGATACATGATCCAGATCAAGCAAATGAGAGCATTTCTATCTAATTAGTGAGGTGACAGTATTTGTGACACATACATTTTTTTTATATTGGCTCCATGAGAAAAGAGCCAAATTTACTGAATTCTCAAACCACTGCTTCACCATTGGACCTGGGCTCTGGAGACACACCACTGGACAGTAAATTCCCACTCCCCAGAAGAGATATGAGAAGCTTACTCTGGTGTTAGTGGCAAGATCTCAAGTCAGAGACTTGCCTGGATTTCTTCATGTTTTATGGACTTGAAATTATCAAGCAACCATACTAATATTTTGAAAAGGGTCTTGCAGTCAGATCACACAGACCTGAGCTCTGATCTTTGAGCCTATTAATGCAAGAGATTACTTCTATGTACAGAAAGTACAACAAAAATCAACATGCCTTGACATCGCTAGAGCAGGCGGATCTTGCTCCTGGCTTGAGCTTCTGGACATTATTATTATTTAAAGAGTTAATGACAACAAAAAGGAACAAAGTTCAATGGGATTGATAACTAATGAATGTACATTTTGTTTATACTAATGCAAATAATATCAGCACTTGAAACAGAACAACACTAGAAGCAAAACATAACTGCACACATCAATAAGGTTTTAGGCGTTACAGAATCACGAATATAATCTAGTTGCTTTCTCACACTATTTCCATTGTTGCTATTATTCATTTTCTAAGACAGCATTTGCACGTGCTGCAGAGGGTACGTCACAAAGCAAGGACTGAACATGCAATGCGCCTTTTTCCTTACTATATGTCTTTTCCAGATTACATACAGTATGCATTTTGTCATCCATTTGCACCAATTCAAAATTGTTTTCCTTCAGGCTGGGGAAATGCTGTTGTTTTTGTAGTTCGTGCCAAGCTTGGCATGCTAGCAAAACTATTTGTATGTATGTTCGACAGTCAGTTTTTTCCCTGAGAAATACCGACTGTACTGTAGAGATGATGGTCTCTGCCAGCCTTGGACTTCTAGTCCATGGGAGATGACACAGGATACTGGTAGACGAGCTTCACATTAAACAATTTGCAAGACCGAGTGTTTGAACAACAAAGCAGATTGTTACGAAAATAAGGTCTACTTGAATTAAACTGATTGACTTCTATCACTGCAGAAACCTGGTCACCTTGCAATCTTAAAATCAATCTGATTTTCATTACATTAGCTATAGCTCTTGAGAAATTACGTTCAAATCCAGGTATCACCCTGGTAATAACCAGACCACATACACCAATAAAGCGATTAATTCTTAGAGATACCATTTGTAGAAGTTAACTACAGAGAATAATAAATGTTTATTTAGCAGACACAGAACCTTACTTTGCCTCTTCATTATCTGTGATACTTTTCTTTTACCTGAGGTATACATAATTCCTACAAAGCTTGTGTTTCCTACAACATATGTACATCATGTTTCAAATACGCAGGTATTTCACCAAATAAGGCTAAAACTTTCAAATCTCTCTCTCTCTCAAATCTCTTTAGAAGTAAGTAGGCATGTACTGAATTTCATTAAAAAGCTCAAAAGAACTTCTGAGTCATTCCCTCTTTGATTTTTCTAGTGGATTTCTGGCTTTTGCTTTTACCCTTTCACACAAAGGGGCACAGAAAATACTGTCAAATTCAACAGTGGGCCACAATGTCATTTCCCACAGCATAAATCCATTTGTAAGATTCTCGGCTGTATTTCCCCTGTGTAGTGCCCAGGTATAAGACCCTACTCCACAGACCAAGTAGAAGATGACACCATCATTCTGTCCAACTTAGGACTGGGCTGGGTAAAAAGGAGGGAGATTCACTTTCTGATTAAGGTCTCTGCCCTTCCCTCGAAGTTCAGCCTTCCAGACTGATATTTACACAAAACCACCTTGACTGCGGTACTTTTGCAGGCTGGCTGCTGACTAACAGTACCAAATCCCACCACTGTGACTAAAGATGCATTATTGGATGCAGCTCAAGTTCCCACAGAAAACAAAAAACAGCCTTTGAGGTTTGATGACTACACTGGTATTACAGCAAAAGCAAAAGCTACTTTGGCTCTG
The DNA here is from genome assembly GCA_013401275.1 of Pandion haliaetus. Classification (NCBI taxonomy): domain Eukaryota; kingdom Metazoa; phylum Chordata; class Aves; order Accipitriformes; family Pandionidae; genus Pandion; species Pandion haliaetus. The sequence continues at coordinate 47,049 of VYZV01009685.1, read as the reverse complement.
CCTACCTGTCTCCAGAAAAATTCTGCAACCAGATACCCTGTATTCTGCAGCACCTAAAATACCTCAGCTACTAGTAGGGTGTGTAAGGTCATTGGTGAACTGCTACAGTTTCAAGCAAAACCCAAGTATTACCAGGCAAGTGGAGATTAAACAGCTTGTTAGCAGCATCAGTATGCCTCACAATTGCAAAATTCATACTTCAACTTAGCAGGGGCTGTGGTGAGTCACCAGAAGCATCAGCCCATAACATCCCCTCACGTGGGCCTCACTGAACCTCTCATCTGAAAACTGAATGCCAACATTCTCTCTGCTGGTAGCAACTGTGCTTTTTTACCTGGTGTTTTTGAACTTCCAATTTGATGTCTCTGTTGCCTTGGTTGTTTCATCCTACCGCAAAGCTCATCTAAAAAGATATTCTTTCTTGGCTCACTTGAACCTCTAGTATATTCCCCCCTCTATCATTACATTATTAGTTTGCTTTGTGTTATTTATGAGTTGCATTGTGCCAGGAGCAGAGTTGTACATTGCTTTCACTGAGGTGATCTGGAGGCAGGAAAATACATCTGAAGGCAAAATTTGACCCTCTTTACATGATGTCTGGAGATAGAGCTTATACAATGCATGCCACTATACCTATATTTCATTTATATTTTATTAGATAGCCCTGTTTAATTCAAAGTTTCAGATAAAATTTTAACACAAAAGGNTTTTTTTAACAACATGCATTATGGATGCTATTGCAGATGCTAAATTTGGAGGAGTCTGTAGTCAGTGGAGCTAAAGAGGCTGGAGGATGCCACAGGATTATGGTGAAACTAAGCTTCTTCCTCAGTCACCCTGTCCTGGCCAGGCTGCACAGTGGAGCTGTTCAGGGTAATTTCAAATGACCTCTCTCTTGAATACAGAAGATTCTACTTGTAGTACAGAGCTTTTCTTGGCTAATTTATTATGCTTTTTAGGTAAAAAATAATTATTAGGTATAAAACTAATCTCTTGCAGAAAAAGATAGATTAAAGGCCTGTATCTTCTACCCTTTCCATAATATTCCTTCATGGAACAAAGAGATGAAAAGCTAGTGTGACTTTATGCTGCCTAAGGGATTTTCTCTATCCAGAGGCAGGTTTTTGGTTGCTTCACCATTACTGCTGCAAGTGAAACCAGTTGGACCCTGTTCGGAACCAAAGCTTGGGTCTTTACCTCTGAAGTAAATGGCAAGATTGCTTATTTTGTTTAACATTTAAATAAAACAAACTGTCACTTTCAGATAAACTAACGCAGTCCCCGCAATTCCATGGCATACTCGAGTAAACATTCACAAATATATAAGCATTTTTTTCAGAACTCGCTTTGTAAACTGGATTAACCTGCCATCTGCTATGAAGCCAATGATCTAATTTAATTTATTCTTATCTACCTTCTGTGTAAGCACAGCTTGTCAACTCCTGTGCTACACGTTTGGCAGAATATGAATAAGAGGCTTGGCTCCAGTGCAAAAGAGACTCTCAGTAGTGAGGAGATGTCAAAAAAGTCCTGTGCAATAAGTACTTATCAACCTGCAAGACGAACTTCAGAGGACAAAACCCCTACAAATGTGAAGTCTCTCCAAATTGCTGACCTCCACTAAAGACTTTTGTTTAGCTTTCTCTGCTGTTTCCAGTTATTTTACAAAATCTCACTAGATCATCCCCCTGAAGCCTAGACTTTAGAAGAGCTGTAATAGAATGCGTATCAGCAGCTCACTATTCTTTCCGCACCTGCTCTGACCAAGTGCCAGAAAATTATGTATTTTCTGTAACTGCTAGCAGGTTCTGCTTATAAAACTGGATTTCACTGTGGCATGAAGCCACAGGTGCATCAGTGCCTCAGTTCCAGTAAAGGTGAAGCAATGCAAAAATAGCTGAAGACAATTAAGAGTTCTGATCCTGACCTACAGAAGGAGTGTTCTTTTGTAAGCTCATTTTGTAAATAAAATGCTATGTCATTCTGCTCTAACCAAAGTTGAAAATTTGAGACTGTTAATATGTGATTCAGACTTAAGAATCTTTTTTTTTTTTTTTTAAATTCATACTGAAGTGATAAGTTATTTTGGATGTTATATGGCCTTTCATGAAATAAAGATTTTTCCATATATTTGTTATAGCCATCTTAACTCTCAGGCATTCTCCTCTTTCCCAAGCAGTCTTCTCTTTATACCTATCTCTTTATACCTAACATATTTTTACACCTGAGAATAGAAATATTCCCTCCTCTCCTGCAATCCTCCTGCTGGGTTGTATAATGACTAGCGTGGTTTCATTTTTCATTACTGAGTCATACGTTAGACTTAGGAACAAACAAAACCTAATCTTAGACAACAGTACAATGTTGTCAGGCTTTCTCCTCAGTGTACTTAAAGATCTGTGACAATATCAAGTTCATCAGTATGACCCAGGCTCGCAGAGAGCAGACACCAAGACTTCCAGCTGTGAAACCCTGATGTACCTGTCCCAGTGAGAGCTATCCCACTAAGGACTTCAACAACATTTCAGAGTTGCTCATCTGCATCACAGCTTTTACATATACCTGAAACATTTACCAATGCTTACTATACCATGATATTCTTCAGTGTAAAATCAGCTTATTCTCCCCTTGAGCCTTCTCTGCATAATTTCTAGTTCTCAAAGTTAAGGATTTCTATTTTTTCCTACTGTTTTGTATTGTATAAAGCTGTGCAACCGATATTATAAATCTATGCACTGAGAGACATGCGTCCTTAAAATTTGGCCTAACCTTTCCCAATGTGGAAACCATCACCCCTCTACCTTGTACACAGTGTGAGAAATGACAGGTCACAATGGCAGACAGCCTCACCCTCCATATGAATATAATTTAAGACCCAACACCCATCTCCAGTGCATACGCATAAATAGTGATAATATCATGAAGGATAGGGACAACTTCATATTCATACTTGAGAATTCATTTGTATATAAAATAGTCATTTTGTAGTCAGGGATGGTTAAATCTAAGAACATGGGATGCAATTTTCAGAGGCACTGAACATTTGCATCTCCGGCTGAAATCAATAGGAACCGTAGGAGTTCAGCACCTTTGATCAATAGGACCAGTGATTTGCAAGTCCAAATCAGCTGCTGATAAAATGGTAAGGTATCATGGAAGAAAAATCCTACTTACTAATGGGCTAAAAATAACCGACTAGATGAGCAGCCACATCAAACTTTGTACTGTACTTAAAGAAAATGGTGTGGTGCTGAAAAATTACAGAAAAAATATTATATTTCTCATTCTCCCTCTTGTATTTGCCTTGTTTACTCTTAAATTTTCTGATCAAATTTCTTCTTCAATTGCTGATGTCTTCTTAGGTTTTTATTACAATGAGATTAAAAAAAGAGAGTATTTACTATACCATTCCACGATGGTAGCCTATTTTATAGTCTTTGTAGCAACACAGACAAATAGATGAACAGAGACACACAACTATTGACTGCATTGAGTCAAACAGGTATGTTCTTGTCTTTCTTGTGATAATTTGGAATCTACATTATAGCCTTTGGACATCAGTATGTACAGAGTGTCTGCTAGACGTCATCTTACTTACCAGATGAACTAAACTATTTATAAAGTATTACAGAAATTTCAGTTTTCTTTTCCATACTTTCCTTTTGCAGGGTGCCATCTCTGTAAATATCTGAGCCTAGACTGGCGAACATGGATTCAGCTCAGTCCTTTCAAACACCTCATGCCAGAGAAATATACATCAACACATAGCCAAAGATTTATCTGTTTCTGTTTTACAATCAAAAATAGACAAAGTTTATAAGGTAACTGGATTTCGATAATTTTACCTCAACATTGTTTTGGCTTGCCCTTTTTTTTTTTAAAAAAAATTTGAGCATTCATTTGCATAAGTCTTTACAACACACACAACTTGTATGCCCCTCCAGACACAGCGCTAGCAGGCAGCTTTTGCCCATTTCACGTTGCTGTCTGAAAAGCAGATAACTTGTTTTCCCTAGTCAGCCTTTCACTCCACCATCAATTTCACCCAACACTCTGCCCACTTCCCGCAGCCCTGGCCAGGCACTCGGGAACCGCTGGTGAAGCTGCTGCAGCCCCTGATGAACAGCTGACATGTACCAACATCACCTCCCTGGTGGGGGACCCAACTGCCCACCTGCCTTTCTGCCCTCTTTGTGGGCAAATGCAAGCAGTTGTGCCCCAGATTGCCATGAATGCATTACAGTTCTCAACATATATGAAAGTACAGAAGAAAAATAAAAGTATATATGCCTTTATTCAATAGAAAATAATTCAACACATTTACAGCATGGAGACCAAACATCCACTGTACGAAATGAGTTTTTTTTGAGTAACTACTATGACATTAGAACCTATTCACAGAAATTACTCCTGTTGAAGTGAAAACATCTGTTTTACTTGATAAACTAAATATTATGACTAAAGATTTTCAATAAATCAGCTGTTACACAACTATTTACAGGGTTCTATAATTTCCTTACTGTCCATATAATAGTCAAATTTATTGCAGAAAGGACCAAATAATAAACACGGTGATTATAGGGCAAAAGTGGAAACATGGAGAAAACTGACTAGTAATTTTTAACTGACTAGTAATTCAAAGGAGAGAAAATACAGTAGAAGTATGTGTTCTCAAGTATAAGCTTCTCTACTGAGTCTCACTGATAACAAGAAAAGGCTGAAAAAATAAAAGAACAAAACTGTTTTGCTACTTTATCTTTTGATTGAAAAGAAAACACAGCTTAGAACACTGGCACAGGTCTCAGTTTGTTACAAATATAAGAGCCACTTGCAAATTTTTGATCTGGAATAAGCTTTGCGTTTCTAAGACTTTGGGAATGTTCTGACTTGAGGCTGAGGTTTGGGCCTATTTTTAACAGTAACACATAGCTCATGCATCTGACAGCAGCACAAGAGATTTGAGAATTGCAGCTCGTTATAAGTTAATGCATGCTATGCCATAAAACACAATGATGAAAATAATTTTGCCTTTACAAAGTCTCCCTTATTCTTCCAGTAGCAACCACTGAACTAATCCCAGGTTAAGTTTGATCCTGAGATTTCTTTTGCAATTTGGGCCCAAGTCTGTAGCCATTGCTCAGACATAATTCCCTCTGACTTGAAGAAAACCTGCCTGGAGTGAGGACTGAGGGACCTGAATCATGGTAGGCAAAGACAAAATACTTGGGGGAGTGAATTTTAACTTCAGAATGTCACATACAGTCTGATTTTGTATATTCAACAACTCTTATTTAAAACATACACAGTTAAATTTTTGATGTGAAAAGATATGCAAATATGAAATCCTACAGAGCAAGTGAACTTTGAAAATAGTTTATATGCTTTTACTCATACCTAACAAAAGGGAAAGAACTAAGGTACCCGACTCATAAGAACAGACCATGAACTCATTTAAATATTTAACCAACCAGGAAATGGGCAGCATGAATATTAATTTGGAAAAAGCTAACTAATACTACCTGAATCTGCAGGAAAGCTTATGCAACTGAAAAATTTCTGGGGCAAACAAGAGCAAATAATGGCAGCTTGGAAAATTTTCTGAATTAGAATTCCTGGTTCAGAGATTTATATTTTGCTATAGAAAACACAACTAGAAATACTAATAAATTATAGAATATAAAGGCATCTTCATTTTACCTAGTTCTGCCCAACTAAAGAAAACATGTGACACCTTTATGTTGCCAGGTTAAGATAAACAGAGACATGTCTACAGGAAATTCATATAGAGCTTTTTAATTCATAGTGACATGGAGCGCTTACAGCCTTCTCAGGCTGATGACATGCAGCAGTATATCTCTAGAAAATTAAAAAATTTTCAGTGACAGACTGAAATCTAAGCAGGGATGAAACAGGCAGTGCTTCATCCAGATAAAATCTAAATGGTGTGGGTGGGATATATAAGTAGCAAACAGATGAGGCTGCAAAATTTATACAGCCAGTCCTAACTGAGGGCATATGCTCACCAGCTGTTCTGTAAATCTGCAATTAATGTAGCTTACTAGATCCTCAGGTGCTTTCAAATAATCATACACCAGAAATGATCAAATCTGCTTTCCCATATGCATTAGATGAGGATGTTAGAAAAAATCCCTCCTGATGAGCATCCTGCTGACAGTAACCAGAACTTTGTCACCATGGGACAAAAAACCCCAGTGAAAAACAAAAATGATTTTCACTATAAAGACATTTATCCAGAGAATATAGAAAATCAGTGGCCACTTATCAGTTTGGAGGTATCTGTACTTGTATCTCTGTACAAGTTTTTCCAAGTAGAAACCACTATTTCAGGCAGACCCAGAGTTATTCCCATTTAAGCTATAAAATATTGGGGATAATCTGGCTCCTGCTTACCTGTGAACTGGCAACTAAATCAACAAAACAAGTATGCGTGTGAGAAAGTGCGTCACACAAACGAAAATTAATTAGATTTCCCTATGTTTACAGAAGCTACAGCTGCATTCTAAGATTCTACATAACGAATGTTTTGTAATATTTTCAATTCAGATTGAAAACCCAATGTGCTAATAAATGTTCAGCCAAAATGTCATATAGGAAGTCACAAAGATTTGCTCTCCCATGTACAATTGTAATCACATGGACTCCAAGCCCACCTCCAATATAACTATCTTCCAAAAAAAAAAGGAAGGCATTTCTAGCTACTCTAATAATTCCTCCCAATCTATCATAGCAAAATTGCAAAGTTAGGTACTTACAAAGATGAGTTTGAAATTAAGTATCTATGCTTCAATCTATATAACATTTTTCTGAAACATATATTCAATAAAGGGACAGCAAAATAGATCTTAGAAAATATGGTGTAAAATACTACATATTTTTAGAGCTAGCTGTCATTCTAGCCAATGATGCAAGAATTAAGAGGAAAAAATTAAAGACTTAAATTGTGATCAGACTGAAGAAATGAAATAAAGATAGCAAGGCAAAATACAATTAATTGTTATCAGTCTTTTCCAAATAATCCTTTAAGAGCAACAATGTTGTAAGGCTTAATATGAAAATCAAATGTTTAATTTAAGGAAAATATCACAGCAATTAAAATCAGTAGGAGTCCTCTGCTAGTATAAACATGTCATCTTGAATAATATTTCTTTCTCTATTAGACAGAATCAAGGTTAACAGAGTAGAAAGTTAATGAGAATTCCACATTGTGTTCAACCTCTGGCCAACCTAGCATTTTGTTCGCCAGAATTTACAAAGCACCCAATGGCAAACATTATTAGCAAACCATGACTTGTATTAGTGTAAAAGCAAGCAAGACAACAGAACAGAAAAGGTAAAGAATAATTTAGCAGAGAAAAGAAAGAGAGGCTTACCAATAACATAGGCTAGCAACAACGCCAGAGTAACTGTAATAGCAGTAGCACTCAAAGCAGTGCACTTCCAGTTGCAACACCTGTAAGGTTTGTTAAAAGTGAAGGCAGGTCTGGAAAAGGTACTTCTAGGAAGAGGCCTAGGAGGTGGAGAGTAAACAGTATTGGATGTTAAAGGATAGTTCTGACTGGCTGCGCTGAAGATAGCTGAAGACCCAGATCCATGTTTAAATAGGAAATGCCTATGAAAAGAAGACAAAGAACCATGTTGTAAAAACCACTTTGTGATTTAAGAAGTGAAAGGAACTATATAAGCACCATGTGATAAATACTGCATATATCCACAGAAAATATCAAAGACAGGAAAATGTGTAAATACTCATTATGAATATTTTTTATTATTTTAATTATTTAATTATGAATACACTCTGTACTGGAAGTTTTTCAACCACACTGCAAGATTTCCAGCAATTTTCTTAGTGAAACAATGTAAGGCAAATGAATTCGAAACTATCCTCCCAGTGCTTCAGCATAATGCTGAGGAAAGGTTATTCCTCCGTACAGTACCTGGGGGTCCTCCAAGACAAGCAGTGCCTGTGTGCCTTGTTACAAGGGTGTGCCTGAGACATCGGAATTTGTTGTCAGCAGTACGCACTCCATCCACAAACACACAACTGGGTTTATCTCACCAAGTGTACAAAAAAGTGCAGAAGCCACTACCACTCTGAATATTTATTTTTACTATGGATTCTCTCCAGAATATAGGAAATAACAAGAAATAACAAAAAAAAACATAAAAGAAAAGAAAAAAAAAGGAAAAAAAGAAAAAAGAAAAGAAAAAGAAAAAAGAGAGAAAGGTGACTACTTAGTGGAAAATGTAAAAGGACAATCCATTTTGAAGGACTGTAGTTACTGTATAGGTGAGTACAATTTCTTTAGTATTCTTAATTGAGCTATTTTGAGAGAAGTTTTTCTTCAAATGCTTTTGTCTACCGTGGTGATTCTCAAACATACTAAGAAAGACTACATTTGGAGAGCTATTTCAGCGTATTTTGGAGGACTGATTGCCTTCAAGAAAAAAATAGCAAAGACCTACATTAGCACAAAAAAAAAAAAAAGGTAGAGATATGTGCCTTGCAGAATGGGCTCTGGTGCAGAAACACAGAGTGGTTGTCTACAGGAAGATGGATGGTTTTCAGGACTGGCAAGTGCTCTCCAAGAGAATTTGGGAACAGATATTTATTTTAACCAATAACTTACTGTGCTCTGTGCTCAGAAATTGTGGCAACAAAGGACACATTCCAGACTGACCATACGAACCACATACTCTTTTGGAAACACCAACTTTCTTTGGACCTTCTTTCCTTTGTTTCATGTAAGTGGGCAAGCTTCTTCAGAGCACTCTTTTCTGACAGACGCACATCTAAATCTCATGCCATAGCATGCACCCAAAGAAGTTTAGAGCATCTCTGTGTTCATCTGTCTCAAGTCATAAGGTCTGAGCTGAGAAAGCAAGTGTAGGGGCACTGATACTGTACAGCTTGGAAGAATAAGGACTGCCTTGGCCACAGGGCTGCCATGGGAGTATTGTTTTAGCCTGAATCTTTGTAGCCTTTCTGTTGAGTACTCCAACTCAGGAAGGCATTTCCTAGACAGGAGCATTCAACTATCCTGAGCTTGCCAGCTCTTTGCTTTGGGAGCCAGACACTGATGTGAAACACTGACCCACTTGCAGTTCAGCTGCTTTGAAGTGTGCCCCATTCATATGAGCTCCCAGCTGAGTAAGAGCATCAGTGACTGTTGCTGCCATTGGTTCTTATACAACCCATTTCTCTGTTTTTCCAGCGGCTGTGAGCCGTGCAAGTGCTCTGCAGACCCCAGGCAAGTACTACCGTGCCACTTGTGCTGGGGGTGCAAGTTACCCCCAGTTGTTTCTGCCAAAATTGAAGCATGATCTTGCATTTAGATTCACGTGGCACTATGATGCCTGCAAGCCAAAAGCCACTGACACACTTCACAGCTGAGTAAGCTGGCCAATGTTGACATGGTCCAGAATCTTCCCAATGACAAATATACCTTTACACCTTCAGCAAGGCACAAGACAAGTTTTTGAATACGTATATGGATCAATCAATCCATGCTGGTAGAATTTGTTTGATGGATTCACAGCGGGATGTACACAGGATCAACCACCCAAGAGTATGAAACATGATTATATTGTGACATTTGACTGTAAGAATACTGTAAATACATGTTCCTGAAAAGGTAATTTCTAAAATGGTGTAATGAGTATGATATTATGTATTTCCATCATAAGATTTTAAAAGTAAGGTTACCGTTCTCAAAATGCCAGATTATAGAAAATAAAAAGGTATTACGGAGCAGTTCTATCTTTTCAAGGGCCTTTTATTCAGGGAGTTACATAAAAAAGAAGGCAAATGAGAATACTGGTTAGCTTGCATTACAGATTACAGTGCCTATATATCAGGAGTCTTTTGACAAACCGTGAGAATGAAATTTTTGTGTTCTTTATGTTGAATACTAGTTATTCCTGCTTCGTACTTATTATCCAAGTAAACAGCACTCAGACAAAAAAAGGACAACTGAATCTGAGTACAGCATCTTGGCATTATATTAGACAACACATTCTAGCTTTCTTTCCCACTGACTTTCACAGTTGTAGATATATACATTGTATAGATGGCAATGCTCTGAACACGTTAATATTACCTGTAACTATTTTAGTTCAAAAATTCGAAACTCGGACTATATAAATCTGCTTCCTTCATATCAGGCTATGAGAATACAGTTGGTTATTTGGCTTCAATGCTTCATTGTCACACATGAAGGCTTTTGCAAGTATGTGAAGCCTTACTTTCCAGTCAGCAGTTAACAAGATACATGGTCACATAGACTTTTGGTAGGAAAGAACATCATGGCAAAAGTCCTACTGATACTTAAGGAAGCAGAAGCAGAATTACCATATAAAATAAGAAAAGTGTTATATAATAAGCATATGCATATATAATGTACGTATACATATATACATACACATATATACACACAAATAATATATATACAAAAACAGTCAATAGTTCTTTACTTGCTTTACATTTTCAAGACATAATGACAAAAACCTACTTATGTGATAAGTTCCCATTTGAATTTTTTGGAAATTACAGCAAAATGGTCTGATATTGGCAGTATTGATTGTCCTTTATGGTGCACAGCTCAAAAATATCAGAGGTAAAGGGAAGGAAATGCTGAACTGAAAGTTATTATTAAGGCTTTAACAGCCTTGCAATCAATAGCCAGGAATAATTTCATTCTCTTGCACAGGGATTTATAAATGTGGCTTCATAGCCTGATGGTAAAATGCTAGTGTGCAGAGGGATTTCTTTATTAGCAGAAGAGTGCACAGAAGCTGGATCCAGCTCACACCGTTTTAGATAGATGATTCCATTCACACAGAGGAGAATTTACATAGCTCTAACTTGTCATAAAACCGAGATTCTGAGGCAATGCTACACTGAAGCCGAGCTACCCGTGAAATAACATTGAGAAAAGGTTAAAAATCACAATTGTTTATGCCTTCCATTTTTAGGAGAGTATATTGAGTGCCCAAAGACATTTCTATAGAATTTGAAAAACACTGGTGGCACAAAGACAAATTTCCAAAGCTAGACTGCAAGTATGTTCTCATAAACTCAGACGACTCATCTGTCTGAGCACACCACTGTTCCCACAGGACGTTAGGACACGCTAAACTGTTGCTATCAATTCTATAAAATCAGGTGCTCTCTCTAAAGAGCAAAATAATAAAAATTGCAGTTCAAAGGTTTAGATGCGACTGCAGCCTGGTGTGTGCTTTAATATTCGATCTAAGAGAAAAGCTAAGGCTTTTTTTTTGAAAACTGGGAACACAAGAAAAATCAGAGAATTTATAAGTGTGATTGATAAGACCGCTTGTTCCAAGTGAGGAAATTCTGAATGTTCACAAAAACATCAAAGACATCCATAAAGATGATGATAATATTCTCTTAAAAGGAGAAATACAGGACATAATCTCTAAGGCATTTGTTTGTGAAATAGAATTCACTTAATATTATTACACTGGTAATTCCAATACATAAGTAAGTATTAAACGCTCAGTAATAATTTTGCATATGAAAGAGGCAGCTGGAAAACATTCCCTCTTTAAGGTAACCACAATGTCTGTTTACCTATCTATCCATCTGCTCATCTCTACAAATGTAAAACTTTTGAACTTTGAATCCTCTCAAGCGAAGTTAATGGGAAGAAAAAGATCCTACCAGACTCATAAAAATCAGGGTAGGGGGAGGAGTGGCGCAGGACCAAAACCCCCAAACACCCAACAAAACCAGCAGAAGCCCCAGCGAGCTCCCGTTTCTACATTCAGCTGTCTTCTCTAATCCCCTCTAGCCAGCCATCCAGCATGGCACACGGTGGCTAATGAAGCAGAATACGTACTGGCTGATCAACAGCTAGGTCGAAACCTGCTACATTGACATGCCCAGTAAAGAGAAAAGGACTGAGGGAAGGGAGTTAGTGGGGAGTTCAGGTGTCAGAAGGCATGAAATTAGACCTCTTAGTCCTGCTGATCACAGAATAGCTTAGTTTCTGTAGAGAATTAGTTTCATGTGGCTCATCTAAAGTGCCCCTGTTCAGCCTCAAGAGGAATGGCATATAACTCCAAGAGTGCAGTTCATACAAAAATGATGAATTCTCAGCTAGGAGAAGGTTAGAGAACAGGAGTTCATTTCTTTCTTTACACCCTTCTCTATCAGGATGTTTTGTTATGTACTTTTGGCTTCTTATCTGAAACGGTAATTTATGTCTTATAAAAGCTACACGTGAAGCAACATCCCAACTGAATTCATGTGCCTGTAACATAATACTATTACAGAAACCAGATTAAGCCCACACAGAATTCCTTAATTAAATTCTGAGAAAATATTTTTATATCCCAGAACTGTAGTAATGTCCCTCAACTTTGTCAAGGGCTTGGTATCACTTCTGTAAGTTCTATGCATTTACCCTGTGCCTAGCATCTGGAGGCCTAGAAGTCCACCTTCATTTGTACCTGTAACATGTTTTTCCTTCCATTTCCATTAAAAACTACAGGTTTGTAAGAGGAAAAAATGAAGAACAAAAGCAGATTTGAAAGTGAACCACTGGGTGAGTTAGTAGAAACACAAACCTTGCAACAACTTGGCCAAAAAATTAGTCTGCATTTCTCCTGCATAAACCCAGGAGGAACACATTTGTACTTGTATGTGTTTCACATTCAAGAAATTGTTATCCAAAGTGTTACAAATTGCTGCATAGCTATGTGATAGGAAAACTAAGAAGTCTTCAGTTCAATCATTTAAATTTTTCAATTTCTTTTCAACTAAATTCTCTAACTGCATATAATATATATAACTGTATATCTACACCAACGTTTAAGCAGGCAATTGAAGTAATTCTTTTAGATGTTAACAGAAGTGCAGAAGGAATTTTTAAGAGGCATAGTAGCTGAAACATAAGAAGGATTCTGATTTTTGGCATAACCAGAAAATATATAAAGATGGTAGCCAAAAGGGATTTGGAACTCATACAGTTGCCCATCTACTATGGCAAACATCAGCCATGAGTCCATTGTTACCTGACCCTTTTAAGTCACTTAATATTTCCTGTTACAGTGGGAAGAAGCAGAAATTTGCTCTTTCCTGATTTCCTATCCATCCTATTCTGTACCCAAAGTGGGAGGGGGAAAAAAAAAAAGGAAACTTCTAAACTTAGATACTTATCAGAATATGGACCTCTGTTTATAAATCTCACATACAGTACTCAGCAAATTATATAGTATAAAAACAAGACAGCTATTCTAAGGTAACTATATAGTATAAAAACAAGACACCTACTTGACAACAAAAATATATGCACTATACCCTCATCTTGAAAACCAACCCAGGAAAACTGTATGCGAATATAAAAGACATGACATAAAATTATAGATAGAATCTGACCTATAATTTTATCTGCCTTGCTTTACCTTTTTGTGTACAAGAATGCTCGTGGGTGAAAGAAGAGGGACATGGCCATAAAAAATTATTTATCCAATTTATTTTATCATTCTATTTTTATATGTCTAATTGAAATACATTTGAAACCCCCTAGAGATTTGCCTTTGGGAATAGAACTGTTTTGTTAAAATTTCCTCTTTGAGCTGCACTTGCCCTTTGAATCATTCACACAGAATTGCTTCCCTTTATTCGCTCATGGTTTTTTTACATAGTGTTTGAAGACTTAGCCCTGTGACCTGCTGAGCCCTTCTGTAAAAATAATCTGTATCCTTTACTTTTTGCTTCAGTACAGAACAACAAGTGACATGATGCTGACTCACTTATCTGTTGTTGCTGTAGGCAAGCTAAGCCTGTTAACCAGGTGACTAAACTTTCAAGTCCCTAGGAGAAATCTGGGACAATAATTCAATAAATATAGGACAAGAACAGCTTCTACAATGGAACAGTTCTCCAAAATACAACTTTCTTCTGGTTTCACTGGCTATGTAATGGGAAAAAAAAAAGATGAAACAAAAACTGCCACACTACGGCCATAAATTACTCTTGTATAGATCAGTATGGGCTTTATTATGATGATACATGGTGACATTGCTACATTAATCCAGTAGTTTTCAAAAGTGCTTTTCTGTGGCTTAGAACTTTCCTTTTGCACTACAACTCAAACAACAGTTGAGTAAAACTGATCAATGTACACAGAGATTTGTGGGGTAAGGAAGGAATAAGCTTGTGGTTTGCTCTATTTTTTTTTTTCCCCCAATAAATTCTAAATTTTTTATGTGGAAAATGAGAACGATAGTAGTTACAATAATATTTACAAAAATTATAAAAAGAATAGTATGTAATATTTGCAGAGCACTTTGAAACCACGAATCAAGAAGGACAAAAATACCAACATTGTAATCTGTTGCTTATATTCTGTGGTTAGAAGCATGACTTAAAACAAAGAAAGGAATGAGATAACTGAAGTAGAAGTAGTTGCCCCACAGTTCTCTTTGCCATGAATTTCCTCCTGCGGGTATTCATGCATATTCTAACTGACTTTTATTAGCATTTTTGTCTACTTCCAAATACCTCCATTCACATGCATATGGTCTAAAGCCAAGCTGTATAGCTACTGTGACAAATAACACAAATTTTACTTAAATTGACAAGAGATGTGTCACATTAACTATGTGAATACTATCTAGTCTTCAGAAACAGATTTCCTAGAAGTAGCTATCCGGGGGATAGATACACATTTCCGGGCAATAACATTACAAATGCATACATGATTTTCTCTGAAATGAAAAGATAGAATCTTTTGCATATCTCTGACCCTTTCTCACAGTCTCTGGTTTCCAAATCAGCCTAGACCCTTTGTATTTACCTTTGTCTTTCAAAATTTATATTCAGTCTGTTTCTGGTTTTGTAAAAGAAAACACTGTGTTTCACAGAAAGCTAACAGGCTGCTTGCTTATTGGTGGCCATAAAATAACAACATATCTTTACTTTTAGTTATAACCTTACATACTATTCCATTATTCAAAATAATGAGTGAAGAGCATCTGCAGCGTGATTGTTCAAGTTACTATATTAAGCCTGCATAAAAACACCCTTAAACATACAAATACTATCCCATTGTTCCAGGAAAGCCCACACCAGAGCTTCTCCCAAAGAAAAAATACAGTAGAGTATATGAACAATTTAAATTACCTTATTGTCCTTAGTGACTGGATCTCAAATTATTCAAAAGAAGGACCCTCAAGTGCCATTGCTGCTGACATGAAAATTGTACTTCATTATAGCTGACAAATATTTATATTTTTATTTCCATAAAAGATGCTTTCATTCTCACATTATTAAATTTAGGGTCATATTTACTGCTTTTATTTTAAGTTCATGGTCATATTTACAGTTTTCAATTTATCTTTTACAATTCAGAAGACTTAAATATTTTTAGATCTTTTCTGCTGCGGAGTGAAAACACATGGGACTTGGACTGAATTTAAAACCCTTGCCATGTGTCTGTTTTTAATATGGTCAGCCTCTCTGTAGGTTAGATTTATTGTTTAATTAGGTAAAAAATGACAAAATACAAGTGAAATATCATACTGACCAACATGACTTGAAGAAAAGATCATAAACGAAGCCCTCCCCTGCATTTATTCGTGGAATAACTGCAAGTCTGGTCATTTAACTCAAGAGTAGGCTCCACTCGCAAACAAGTTCCTAATGAATTGCATTGCTCAAATAGCAATTGTCTCCCTGCTTGGTGGTTTATGATCATTAACACCTGTGTGCCTTGGGAGCTGTAAAAGCCATTCTGTTTGCTATGGAAACCTTGAACTGGGAAAAAGGAGGCACAAAAGTGCTTTTGGTATCTCTGTACTGGGGGCAAGATTCACAAGATGCTCAAATGAAGAGACCAAGGAGGAAGAATAAACCTTCCAAGAACTCACACGGAACCGTGTGAGTGATTATTTATATATACATTTTTCTTTAATTATTTCTGCTTTTAGCACTACTCCAGCTTAAACAGACAGTGAGTATGTACAGGTTTCTGTGATTTGAAAGGCAACCAATGTACTTTTTGAAGAGCACAAATACTTATGAGCTTGATTAAAAGAACAAGGGAAAACCATAGTACAGGATAAATCTCTTGATAAGTGACACTTGTCAAGATCTCCGCCATACTAAACAGAATTATACACGAGATGATATTTTTAGGAAAATCCAGGTAGTCTTAAATGTGCACCTTAAATAACTACATAATACAGAAAGGAATGACTCCATCTATATGATGAGCTGAATAAACTTCTTGAACTCAAAAACTCTCAAAGTTTTTAAGTGTATAGAGCCATAATCAAACTTTAGGCCTCTGAAATATTGCTGAATAGTAACTAAAAATCATAACTGCCTTGAACCCCAAATACTTCTCTTATTATTCTAGTACTTCAAAGTTTTATATAAATTAATGATAATTGAATCTCAGGTTCATGGTCTGGTACCTCACTGTCCCCTTAGAGGAGCTATTACCATGGTGATACGATTGCTTAAATTAAGCTGTCTTTTTCCACAGTACTTGGCTCATTGCCAGTGCAGTGAAGGGAGATTTCAGTCCATTCAGCACAGCATTAACCTTACTGCCAACACTGCTAAATGGCTTAGAGGAACTAGAAAGAAATTTGATTTAAAAAAGGAAGGAACAAGAAAATATGTAAAATACTGAAGCACAAACAGGACTAAAAAAACCCACTTTGAAGCAAAATCAAAATTAGGTAAGTTTTGATATTTAGACTGAAAACCTAAAAATTCTAATGCTTGGGTAATCTAAATGCAAAACTTTACTCAAAATAAGCGTGTGCAATGGTCTATCCATGAGGAAACTGTAACAGACTATAGGGAGGATCAGAAATAATGCCAGGTAAAGAACCCTACTTACCATCTAGTTTCTTCTTCTTATTTGGGAATTTGACTGAAGTGGGAGAATAAATAACAAACACCAGAAAAAAGAAACCCCACAAAAAAAACAAGATACGGGAAAAAATAATGAGCCAACAGGGCATGGAGAAAATGAAAAACACTTCTTTGAGTTATCAGGGTTTAATACACACTCAATAAAAAGTAGTAAGCTATGTTCAGATAGGGCTGTCAGAGATAATGACAATGTATTACACTGTAAATCACAAGATTTGAAACATTAGAGCAAAGTATCTATGAAACCTGAAAAAACAATTATTTTAGTGGAAAAGAAGAGAACAGGCAATAGGTTGCAAGCACTTTATGCTGGGGGAGAAGAAAAAAAATCAATTTATGTAAGAGCCCAATGACATTATCCTAAAAAAGAGAATCAATGTTTCTTGTGTTTTTATGTGGTGCGAGAGATCCTTGCAGTCTTTTTCTGGCAATATTTACAAATTATTTTTCTGTGTGACAATGAAATTACTGCATGTTCATAAGTAATTTTAATAATGAATATGTTTTTTTCAAAACTGTGTGGGCATGCGTACTGATAGAGCCTGTACTTGCATTTACAGGCACATTACAGCACTGAAGGCTGCAGCACAGTCAGTCAGCAGTTTGAGCTGTTACACCTCCTACAGGTACAGCTCTTCTCCAATTTATTCATCAACAGCTATTCTATGACACGTCCTCTGAAGTTGTAAAGGTGTTCCTAATTCGTATTTTCATTTGGGTTGCTTGTAATCAGAATAATTGCCAGAGTTAGAGAACTGGCCATGGCAATGACATACATCCAGACTCTATTTTTGGCTTTGCCAAAAGCTTGTGTGAACTTGAACAAGTAATTTTGCCTTTCCAAGTCCGTCTCCTCATTAAACGGTTGGGCAAGCAAGCTGGGTCCTGACCAAACTGTTTCGTGGATTAGTCCATGCATATAATACCTCTACATGAACCCAAAACAGAATTTCCGATTTGCCCTTTTCTATAAAAATATAATAAAGTTTTACTCTCCAAAAAACCTTTCAGAACACATGCTTCCATATACGTCTTTACTGCAGCCCTTTGCAGTCTATTCTAATTACATAAGAATACATGTTTAATCAGTGCTGCAAACATTTTCAGAATTACAGAATTTTCTCTTACATAAATATGACACATTATTATTATTATTATGAGCAGGCTCATAAACTTGCTTCATTTCTGACTGTCCAGAGTGAACAGGATTTACAGTCACACGATTAGCTCTAGGAAATAATCTTCTGTCTGAAAATTCTCTAATATTACATGGCTGTAGATAAACCATGCAAACACATGTGCTGTTTATGGATTAACAGGAGATACAGTTGGAAGAAAAGCTGAACATGTGCATTCTCATTTTTGCCTAGTTATTACGGTAGGGAATACATTACTAAGTCGTCTTTTTGATTGCAAATGTTCCAAATTAAAAAAAAAGAGCCTGCTTAGACATATTAGGTATGTACCTATTAGGTAGATTGGGACTATTAAAGATTTAGCACAGAAACACAGCTGCCATTGACATGTTTCCCTTTATTTGTAGGATTATTTTTAATGGGCAGCTAAACATTAATGGAGAAGGAAAGCGAGAGAATCCAGATATTAGGCCAAAGTATCTGTTCAATTCTAGCTGAATCATTCCCTGTTAAAGGAAGGAAAAACAAGCTGCAAGCCCTTCTTTTTCTCTAAGGCTGTGTTGTGTACCATAGACTTCTGGGAAGTGGTGATCACAAATGTTTTTTATTACAATTACAATGCTATATCACTTGTCTGCACATAAACCGCAGATACATCTTGGCAAACAGTCTCACAGATTGTACTTTCGGATTATATAGCCTTTCAGCCAGCTTCACGGGAGGCTGCAGCTAGCTACCAGAGGGTGCATGAAATCAGCTGAAACAACCACTGAAGGGTAGGAATGTGAATCACTAACGTGTAGCCCACAGTATGTTTTCCAGTCTGAATTCCTAATCCACTGCACAGGCCTTCTGTCAGTGTCCAATTATGTAATTACAGATATAACTATGTTATCTATGTATTTGTCCTTTATGAGAAGTTTCAAATTTGCAAAAATAATAAGAAACCAGAAAAATTAAACTGAACTCAGAGACTTAAAATTGCAAAGTATTTTCCCCAGTGAGGTCTGATGAGAATATAGTGAACAGGGATGCAAGAAAGGCTAAACAAGATCTACCTAACTGTTAATTGAAGAGAACCAAAGGGTACTCAATGGGTACAGAACACCCAGGGGTCAGCCTTACCTGCAGCAGAAGGTATAGATATATAAGCTTGTTACACCAGAAATGACAGAGATTTATCTTTATAAAGACTATGTAAGCAGAAGCTTCTAGCTCTAGGAGTAGCTGAACTAAAATTTTGTTTATGTTCACTTTTGCAGAAAAGTTTCCATCCTCCTTGATTCTTTTTGTGATTTGTCCTTAAGACAAATAAGTTTTATTTCAGAATTAATCAGCTTATTCTTCAAGCCCAACTTAATAGCCTTTCAGAGAAGAAAAAATTAATTCAACACTTCTGATTAGCAGCAGTTAAGTGTTTAAAGATGTATGCTAAAATTAAGTTTTGTAATAAAATAAAAACAACCTTTTTATAAAAGAACAAAAGTTTAGTGATTAATTGTGATAACTGGCCCTTGGACATATGCGTATGAAAAACAAAACATTTCCATGCATAATACCTTATATTCTCTGGATCAGATTAGTTGGATGGCAGACATTCATCTGTTTCACCAAACACAACTTTCACAGAGTCATGCACTTTACATGTTTTAAAATGTCAAAACCCAAAGGAAACCCTAGCTGTCTTGGTGGCCCGTTCACAATGAAGAGGAAGAAGGTTGTAGAAAATCAAGGGCTTGTTTTAAGCATCAAGTGAGCAAACACAGCTGTAGTTGAAAGCCATCAAATTAGCTAATACTTATCATGAACAAAAAAAGCTTATCATAGCCAAAAAGTCAGAGGAAACTGCATTTACCTCTGTGGCAGAACTTTGGGTACTGAAACGCGGGTTTTCTGAATACCGAATGTATTTGCTTTCAATTATTTTTCAGAGTAGATTATTTGTGTAAATTGTGATTGATCCTGAAGTTGAACCCCTCCCTTCCCCAGCTCCCAGTGGTAAGGTTCTACATACTCAATACCTGTCGTGGGCTTGTATCATTTCTCCATTACCAAATGATTATCAAATTACATTCTTTGTGTATATATGCAATAAAGTGTTTAAATACACATTGAGGAAGATGCTATTTTAGTACTATTTCCTATCTTTTCTTATCCACAGGAAAGCTACAGCCTGAACACTAACTGACTCCAGAAGTGCCAGAGTACACAAGTACACAAGCACAAACCCTGAGTGCACACAACTCCAAAATACTTATGTAATCTACACACCTTAAGGAGATGTCTTCCAAAACTTTGCAAACCATGTGCTTTTATGAGCATTAGTGATCTAGATGAATCAAGTAAATAAGGCCTCACATGGCTACACGACGTGGACTCAAATCAAAATGCATCGGCATGTCCTGAATGACAAACTTGTAATTCCCCATCACCATCTCATGTCAATGTCAGGCCTCCACCCCATCTCCCCGCCCCCCCCAACCATTTGAGATATGTTGTGTGTGTACCTGGTTTCCAGTGGTATGTTGCTGTTCAAGACCCAGCTGTTATGGAGATGCACCGAATCTTGGGTACTGGTGGGGGGAGTCGGGGCAGCAGGACTGGGTTGGCTGCGGGTGGTCATTGACCTTCTCTGGAGAGAATCAGCTGTTGGAGGTGGTTTCCTGGCACAGGTGCATGCGTGGGGTGGTGGAGGCGGCGGCGGGAGGGGTCTGAAGGTGAACTGGTTATGTGGGCTACCTGGCATATCTGAAACAACAAAGAAAAGGCAAAGAAACCCACAGAGGATTATTATTTTAAAAAGATCAAGAGAGCATGACCATGATATAATAGTTACTGGGATTAAAGCATTGTTCTTTACCATGTTGTTAACCCAGTTGCCTGTAAAATGTTGTTGCAACGTGAAATAATTTAAAATATAATGCTCTACTGAAATGGACATTATCAGACACAGACACCCTCCAGCACTGTAGTTGAATAGTTCAACAAAAAAGAAAAAGGAAAAAAAAAGAAGATCTAACATTCACTTAATTTGTCATAGGATTTTTTTTGGGATGAGGGTAAGGAACAAATAAATCAAGTTGACATTGAATTGCAGCACAGATACCAACTGATTTCATAAGGTATAATTCTCATTCAAGAACATCTGTGAAAGAAACAGACACAGTATAAGAATTAGTCTTGCACTTCAAATCAAGAGAGAAAATAATTAACTCCTACCAGCTAACACACACCTTTCATAAAACAAGGTTAACACATTTCTGTGAGTCTGTTACTGCACTTGTTAAAATGAGACCCGGGAAAAAGCCTTCTTAAAGACTACCTGAAGCACTAATGATCCAGATACCCACAGAACAGGTTTTATGGCAGCTAAAGGCAGATGAGCTGGCAAGGAGCTCGCAACCACCAGACCAGGCTGTGAAAGAGATGGAGTGAAAGACGTGTGTGGTGGGTACCCAAGGCCCTGCTACCTGTGCTGCTGCTGCCCTATGGGACCCTCAGCGCTGCCCTCGAGAGGGACACTGTTACTGCACAGGTCCTGCCCTGTGCTAACACTGCTACGTGGCTTTAGGGTGGCTCAGCCTGTCCCAGTGAGCTTGAGTCCTCCTGCAAAAGACAACGAAGATACAAATGTGGTATAATGGTACTTTAAAGGAACAATAAAATCTTGTTTTCTCTACTTCCCACAAGAGTCTCCAAAGCCTCTCAGTACAGCAAAAAACACAGCTATGGAGAATTGAGGCAAGAAATTCCTTTTTAAAGGAACAATAACAAATACTTTGCAAAGAATATGCTGATAAAAATTGCTGCCAGATTGGGTGAACTGTGAAGCTATTAACCTGAAACTCTTCCAGCTAATTTACCTCAGTGTCTAATGCGGCTTTGTCCCATTTCTATACTCACCCTCACTTTCCCTTGTACCTTAGCAGATGTCCAGTTAAATTTGCACAAAACCAGCTGGAGCAGAGCTCTGATGAATCTGCAAAAACTCCCTGCGAGGAACTGTTGTTGCCATCCATTTACAACACAGGCTTTCTTTAAATTATGACACGATGTGTCTTCAAGGTGAAAGATGAAAGTGTGCCCCTTCCCTTCTTGGAATGGCTGGTGGAAAAAAAGCACTTTTTTTCTCCGTGACGGTCACAATTTACCCCAACTGGAGAAACAAGGTTGTTTCGTGCTCCACATAAGCTCTTCTATGCTGTGGTAAGCAAAGCTGTCACGGATTTGGCCCAGGCTTAATCCTTTTAATTTCATTGATCTTTTATCAAGGCAGCATTCTTACAGTTGCATTAGAGTTTACGCTGTACTGTTAGTTTGCATATACCAGAAAAGCATTTCTAAGCATATTAGAAAATTGGAGACCTCAGTAAATTAAATCACTGCAGTCAACAGTCCAGAGCTCTGAAATAATCTGCTAAGGCACTTTCATATAATAATTAATCTCAGTAAATCCTGTATCCTGCTATTTTAGAATTGAAAGCTACCCAAATTTTGGACATAATATTTGATGTCCAGCATCCTCAAGTATTTCATCAGTGACATTCCCTTACTTAGTGGTATCAATCTTAAATCCACGCTACAGAAAATTTGCAGAATTATTACACATCCTGTAATTTGCATGACATGCCATTTTAATGGTTGTGCCCCTGTCCTGTTAGAAAATTGCTGATCTTTGCCAGGACATGCAGTTAGGCTCTACAAGGTACATCAAAAGCTATGCAGAAAATGCCAAGCTGCCAAGGTGACTGCTCCTCTAGGTAAATGGGAAAAAAACTGTATAATCTGTATGGCAACGCATCTTTTAGTTCCCTTCTTCCTCTTTTATCTGTACTGTTCCTATCCTGTCGATAGCACACCATTATCCAACAAATAGTTTAGTTTGTTCCATGCAATAGCCTGGTTCTGCTTTGTGAACCATAAAGTATTTCTGGTTGGTAGGGTACCCTATATCTCCCAGCGCAATTTATCACAGTACATTAACACATCAGATTTCCTGGGGGATTCCTTTTTAATTATGACACTCGTCACCCCTTCGTCCAGCTACTGGCATCACAGAAAACCTCACATCAGATTCTGAAGTATTTTGATGATTTAAAGACAAGTCTTCGGCATCAGACCTTCACTGCAAATTCATTATGCTGAGAATCAGCCTGAGTTTCCCATTAGTTTTTACAGACTTTCTAATTTGGCAAAGTTATTTTCATTTTGCTTGAAACTAAGTCTACATCTCATTAACTTTATTTTTATACCACAAAAATGTTGCTTGGGATATAAAGCAGCATTATGTCTAAATATGCACGCTTACAGTTCTTCAGGACTCCAAATAAACAGTAGACTCCATAAAGTAACTTAATGCAAAATCATTAAATACCTAAAAAGTGGTATTACACAAGATAATTTATCTAGAGCCAACAAGTTTCCAAAATGTATGGGAATGATATAGAAATTAGCTTAACTATCAATTTTTATCCCATTGCTATTGTTCAGCATAATGCTATCCATAACAACTCCTGTTTTTATTTTTAATGGTTGCTAACAATGTTCAGGTTTGTAAATTTTTTTTACATCAAAAAGTCTATGTATGTTATGCAAATACAGCATTATTTGTTTTCAATGTGTTCATCAACATGGTAGAAGTTCCCATTCACCTAAAAATTTAACTATAAAACATGATTTCAACTCAAACTTTACATTTACAATAATTTGCTTCAGATCAGATTTTCATCTGAGGAACACCCAAGCCAGAAGAGATGCTCTTGGCCCTCACTAACAGCCTTCTCATCTGCCCTTGCATTTAGCCC
>VYZV01009685.1:0-15780 GCA_013401275.1 Pandion haliaetus | reverse complement strand
GGTCCGACATTTTGGCGCGTCCGACATTTTGGGGCGGCGAATTTTCCAGCAGCTTCTTAAAGGGGCCGCCTCTGCAGCCCCCCTCCCCTGCCACCAAGGAAAACCGCGCCACACAAACCCATAACACGTGTAAACATATGTAGAATTTAACTGTGGCTCTACATGCATATCTATCTCAAATTCATCAAAATAATACTAATGTAGTAATGTTTTTATAAATACTACGAAATATTTTTCTTGACAGAAGACTTTGCAACTAAATTTGTGTAAACACTGTAGCCATTATATAGACTACAATGTCTGTAAGAGTACTGCATAAAGCCTTAGATAGGGCTCAACATCACATTCAGCTGGAGAATACGGAGGAGCACAATGCGTGGTCATCACACTGAAATAAGCTAAAAATTACTTTAGGCCGTATCATGGCATTTCGTTTTTCTAAGTAGATTTGGGCATTCTGTACAAAAGTTTACTTCTAGACTGTTTCCCTGCCTTCCTGGGGAGGAGGTGCAGTGGTGCAGCAACTGTCCAGGGGGACCATAGCAGTGCTGGGGCCATTTGGATGGCTTTGCTCTACAAGAGTAGAGGATTAGAAGACACCTTGCTCAAAGCTGGCTGTTCAGATCAAATATCCCTTGACCTACAAGGTTCAGTCAGAATTCACCATAAATCACTGGGCTTCATCTGATTATAAATCTGTATGCCCTGTACTGGCTCTGAAGAAATTATTTCCGCTATATTCTCTGAGATTTAATTTTAAAGTATTCTTCTTTCTCTGTAGACTGTACAGGGTAGCAGAGTTCTTTGTTGCTACAATTTTCTGCTAGCTATTTTGGATAATCAGAGAGGCAACTTTATACAGAAGCAAGCTACCAACCAATAAAACGAACGTCTTTTGGTGAAACTGATAATGCTTTTATCTGGCTCTTCCTGAATGACTGCATATACATTCAAACTTGCTACATAAATTAGAAATATGATGCACTATTCTTCCTTGAAGCCAAGAAGAGACTTCCACTTCATCTTAGTGGAGGTTAGTTTTAAACACAGTTGATGAATTGACGAGCAGCAAGTTATGTGTGCTTATTACTGGTCAAGAAATATTGTTGACACCTTTTTTTTAAAAAATCAAAGTACATGTGGCCCCTCCTATCCTCTCCTCAGAGTACTCTGACCTATAAAATAATTTGCAATTAATACATAAATTACAGTAGAACAGATTTTTCTCAACAACCTTACTAGCTCCCTGTTGGTCAGGGTACAGGGTTTGCAGGAAACCAGTTTCCTTCAGCTTCGCTTATATTCTACTTCACAAACTTTAGTTGACAGATTTCTTAAAGGAGATTTCTTTAAAA
The DNA here is from genome assembly GCA_013401275.1 of Pandion haliaetus. Taxonomy (NCBI): domain Eukaryota; kingdom Metazoa; phylum Chordata; class Aves; order Accipitriformes; family Pandionidae; genus Pandion; species Pandion haliaetus. The sequence goes on along the minus strand of VYZV01009685.1, from coordinate 14,425 downwards.
CAAATTACATTTCAAAGCATATTATCCTTTTGAAGTTTTGCTTTAGAAGAGAAACAGATTTTTAAATAATTGTTTCAAATTATCTTTTAATTCTCTATTTAAACAGAGAATTATTGTTTTAAATATGGGACACAGTTTTTTTTAAAAACAAGAAGAATGGTAACCTTAGCTGTAGGACGGTTTGCATCAATTTATTCTCGGTAACCCTTAGAAGTACATGGTATTATTTAAGAAGGAGGCTGCATGTAACTGTCAGATAGCATAACAGAAAGCTATTTGTCACTCACCAAAGGATTTTACATGGTGTCTGAATTACACCAAATAAGTTAAAGGATATACTTCAGTGTAGAATTAGCTGAATGACTACTGCTGCCTTTTATCCCTAGAGGCAGTTAACAAGTTCCTGTCCCTCTCAACTTAATCCACAAATAAAAGAAATACTTCTATGAAAAGATCTATTCCTGCCATTGATGTTTGCTAACATTTTATTTAGGAACGCTGACACTTCTCCTATAGCACTGAGCTTGCTGGGAGGAAAGACAATGGTACATGTGTAACTGATGGTAAACAACAAATTGATTATTTTTTTAAAAAAAGAAAAACTCCTGTAGGGAAAGACAAAATAACAGCACAGGAACAGCTAATGTAATGCCTGAAAATGAACATAACAGCCTAGGCACAAACCCAGAGCTTTCAAGTTAGTCTCTCTAATGCATATTTAGGCATTTACAAGCAAGCATGTAGATTTTCTGAAATATGAATATGCTTCTACCACTCCACTAAAGTGGGGGTTATGGCCTGGTTCCTCAGAACTATTTAGGACTTTTAACTCCACTGCATTTTATTATTAGGAGCCCTGCACTCTTAAACACCTTTGAAAATCTGAGCAGAGCATCTATGAAGGACCAATAGGGTCACTTCTGCATAAACAGATTCAGATAGCTAACTTCAGGCAGTAAGGTTTGACAAGCGTCTCCTGCTATTCTTGCTCAACTTCCAAAAGAAATCTAGTGCAATTCAAAATTAACAAAGATTACATCATTTTACAGCATTTATAAGTTATAAAAGTTCTTTGTGACCATACCCTCAGTTCACACCACAACACGTTTGTGCTGGTTTTGGCTGGGATAGAGTTAACTTTCTTCATAGTAGCTAGCATGGGGCTATGTTTTGGATTTGTGCTGAAAACAATGCTGATAACACAGGGATATTGTAGTTATTGCTGAGCAGTGCTTACACAGAGCCAAGGGGTCTTTTCTGCTCCTCACCCCACCCCACCAGCGAGGAGGCTGGGGGGGCACAAGGAGTTGGGAGGGAACACAGCCGGGACAGCTGACCCCAACTGACAAAATGGATATCCCAGACCATAGGACGTCATGCTCAGCATATAAAGCTGGGGGAAGAAGAAGGAAGGCGGAGATGTTCGGAGTGATGGCGTTTTGTCTTCCCAAATAACGGTTACATGTGATGGAGCCCTGCTTTCCTGGAGATGGCTGAACACCTGCCTGCCGATGGGAAGTGGTGAATGAATTCCTTAGGTTGCTTTGCTTGTGCATGAGGCTTTTGCTTTACCTGTTAAATTGTCTTTATCTCAGCCCATGAGTATTCTCACTTTTACCCCTCTGATTCTCTTCCTCATTCCACTGAGGGGGGAGGGAGCGAGCAGCTGCGTGGGGCTTAGTTGCTGGCTGGGGTTAAACCATAACAACATGTAAGGTGCATTTTGCTCAAACCTTATCTATACACAGTTATTTAAACTCATTGTAAATAAGACACACATTTTTGAAAATTACCAGAAATTATATCTATAAAATATCAAATAAAACCTTCAAAACAAATGCATAAAGAAGCATCAAGGGAAACATACTTTTTCATATGAATCTAACCAACAAAGTATTTTAATGAATGCACATCTATTAAGAGAATTCTCAGGATACTGTAATTATTATTCATTTTCTAGAATTGTTTCACCATGAAGCTTTATGCTACTATGGGGACTTTAATGTTTATGTTTTGTGACGGCTGCGTTGACTATTAAAAAGCAATTTGGCTGACATTTTAAGTCTTTTGTTGCCAGTTTTAATTGGATTGTTCACCAAGCACCAACTCCCCCGTTAACTGCAAAAATTACAGGCCAACGTCAGTTTATAGTAATGACTGTTTAATGATTTTATCCTGTCAGTAGGCCAGCTTCATATGGATGCATGCATGATTAGTTTCTTATCAAGACCTGTAATTAAATAATTGAAACCTAAACAAAAGAGAATATCAAACAGGAACACATCCTTAATAAAGACTCAAAGATTTATCAAGATACTCATTCCAAATTAAAAAATAGTTAATGTTTTGAGGTCAAACAGTGCAAGAGTTGGTGTTAAGGAAAAAAGTTCTCTGCACCTCTTGCTATAGAAGAAATTCCCCTTTAAGCGATGCAGAGTTTGAGAGCTCACTGCAGTGAGTCTTTGCTTATCATTTGTAAAACTGACTTAAAATTACTCAGAACTCTTTATTAGCTATTTTTGTTTGCCTTCCAGACTAGGTAAAGCTGCTTTTATAATAATAATTACAAGATATAAAAATAATTATACCTCAACTGAAACTTACAGTACTTGCAATCAAAGAACAACAAGCCCACTAACTTCTCAGAAATTCAGATTCTTGAAAGAAAACCGATTATTATTCTTTGTTCAGCTCTGACTCCTATGCCAAACTCCTACGTATTTCAGAACTTCAAATAGAGCAAAAAATGGTTTTTAGAAGATAACTCTTTGAAAGTGTGAAATATCCACGAAAATAAAGTCAGAAACAAAGACTTACAAAGCTGGGCCAACACTGCAAAGGCAGTGAGTGTCTCCTCATACTGCTCAAATAGAGTTCAAGAAGCTGGGGGCTTCTTGGAGAATTTCACACCTTATGGTTTTGGCCATCTGACATGGATGGTAACTTTTGGGAGGCAGTTAAACTCTTGAATTTTGAAAAGAACTTGGTATTTCACACATTTTGATACTTAGAAAGTCCAGGGAAAAAATTACTGACTAAGGGTTTTCACTGTCTTATAAATAAGCACATCTGCACTATAAAATTTTGGACGGGGTGTCTCTGTAAACTGAGCTGGTACATTTATGGATTCCCATTAAACTTAGACCTCAAAGGCCAAATACCAGACTTTATTGTGTTATGCATTCAGTAAGTATTCAGGCAAATTTCAGCAATTTATAGCAACTTAGAAGAACTTACATTCATCTGTTTTCAGGCTTGACTTTTATAGACTATAGTCACCTACTAGAAAATATTAACCTACTGAAAAGTCAATAGATTTTCAAGGTTGCTTCATTTTTATGTACAAAAAGCTGTATATCTCGCAGAATCATTCATTTTCCTTTTATTGCCAGGATGATGGCTTAAAACCTGTTCTGACTAAACTTTTGAGCAGATGGCTTTATTTGAATGACTTAGGGGTAAATTTAGGGCCCATCTCTTTTCCCAGTTACAACAGCATGATATGGGACTAACTCCATTGATTTCAATTATGTTATTCTGCCTTTGTTTGCTAGATGTAACCACATAAGCTAACAGTCCAACTTTGATAGGGCATATCCATTTTTTATACATTTAGAAACAGAAAATTCATCACTTCAAAATATCAGCTGTGGAACACCACACAATTTTGTTCCAGGAATGGGGTTGCTGTATTTCTAATTTAGAAAGGGATGAACCACTGAACCAGTAACACAAAGGTTGGCACAAACTTCTTTCAATTCATAAAATAAGAAGGTCCAGCCGAGGTACGTGAATGGACCATACATCAGCAGATGAAAATTCACATCGACAAATGCAAGCTACCTCAAATTGATTGCTGAGATCTAAATGAACTCCAAGTACTCAGAAAATGGACCTGTAAACAGCTCAATGAAAATCTCTTTCCTATGTACAGCTTTAGTAAAAGAATGTAACAGCATTGAAAATAAAGCATATTGGACGGAAAGCAAAAAGGCAAATGGTATTAAATCATTACATACACATCTTTTGGAATACTTTCTTCCATTCTTGACACTTTTTTTCAGAACAATTTGGTAAAAATAGGAGGGATTTTACAAACAGGTGACTAGATTAGTGATATGGAAAAACCATTATGTGAGGAGACACTAAACAGATTGTGTAGTTTAAAGAGAAGCAAGATGTAAAAGATAGAGAAACAATATAATGAACTCAGTAGGTATGCAATTATTTACACTCACAATAAAAGTACAGTGGATCACTAAATGAAACTGTTAGGAGAAAAATCTGAAACTGATAAAAGTGAATACTGGGGTTTTTTCTTTTTTTTTTTTTCTTTTTTTTTAGCAACACATTTAATCTAGGAACTTGTTACTACAAACTATCATTGAGATGAGGAGGTTGCAAATATTTTATTTATAAAATCTTATATAGATAATTATACATCCACGCAGACTAAGCAGGCAGTATACACACAAACCTAAGTGTATCTAAGTATAAAACCTACATATAAAAAGGAAGCATTTTTATGTATATAAGTACATAATATATTTATAGTATACTCTATTATATAGAAGTATATTTATATATATTTATAATATACTTATATAAAATATATATTTATTTTANAAAGCCAGACTGATATTTGCTCAGTTTATTTACAAGGCTAAATTTTTATCATCTTGAAGGATTTGATTTCACATAAGTTAGTGCAACAGCATGGAGCAAAACTGCCCTCACTGCTTGCTTCCTGCTCCTGCCAGAGAACCTCAACGAAATTCCAGCCTTTGGTGAATTTCTTCCTACATGATCAGATCAGTCTCTGGTTTAGTCAGAAGACATTTGGGGAAAAGAAGACGAGTGTGTCATTTACTCAGCCAATTGATAGAACAAGTTTAAGGCAATCCATTCTCATGGCTGAAAAAGAAGAATGGATCTGCCTTGAAGTCATGTACCACCAATAATGCAAAAAATAGAGATGAAAGACTTGATTTGCAGATCTCTGAGTGAGCGAGGTATTGACACTTAAATAGCAATTGGAAACTCAACACGCATAAGGAACCCATGAAACCACTTCTATAGGATTTATTGTCCAGAACAGAATAGTAATTCAAGCCTCTTTCTGATCCTCATCCCGATGCTTAAATTCTAATTTTGATGCTTACTTGCAGTCTTTTTAAATACATGCCTCTTAACAAATACTGTAAATAACCTCATACAGATTTTGTGAACAATACAAATGGGACTACTGCACTTCAACCTGAATGATGCAATAACCAGGTAACAAAGTACCCTCTGCCAAACCCATCTGACAGTACTGAATAACAGAATATCCAAGGAAACTAGTATAGAACAAATTGTTCTGTTCATATACTTGCACTGTGCTTTATATACCTGCCTGCCTTTATTATGGAATATGCAGACTGAATGCAAACAAAGCAAAAGTATCAAGGAGGTTGAGGAAGGAGTTGGCAATAATACATGCTATAGTTACCTTTTACTAAAGAGGATGGACAGAATGGGTGAAGATCAAGCAGGCAGTTTCAGCTTATGCAATTTCAAAATGACCTTTTAAAAGTAATTATTAGAGATGCGTTGTAGCATTCAGCTGAAATTGAACTCTTCAGAATTCCACGCACTTACAAATTAGAAACTGCGAAAGAAAAATGCATCATATGCATCAAAAAGCAGGGGGCCATTCAGACAGCTTTCCTCTTCCTCCAGTTTGTTTTTGTAATCTTACACTGAAGAAAAAGCAACACACCACATATCTATCAAAATAAAGCAGATCCTATTGTAGAAAAAAATAGACGGCTGAAAAATGTATAAGTGAAGATGTCAATGAATCTGTTCCAGCTGAAGAAAGAACTGAGTATAAAGATAAAATCTAAGACAGCTGTATGGCAGTTCATAGTCCAAATTCGCATTAAAATTTTGCTTAACATAGGAGGGAATATCAGATGGCTGCACAGACACTGCCAGGCTAGTTTACAGCCTCTAGTGATCTCCAAAGCTCTAATTCTGTCCTGTTGATCAGACAGGAAAAAGAGGGAAGGGAAGGATCTGTCACCAGCTCAGTTCTGCAGTGCACATGCCAGCACCCATACTGCTCTGTGTGCTGCAAAGCAACTGCACTGGTCCCAAAGAGGCTGTGAAGAAAGAATTGGTACCATTGCCTGGGACATTTGCTGAGCTAAAATTCATCTCTCGTGAATATCCTTGCAATTTTGATAGCACAAATATGATTATATTGCTACATAATTTATATTAAAACCATTGCTGCACATTACACGTGACAGGATAGCTAATGCAGAATCAACTTCTACTTCATGAGACTGAACTAAATGACCGAAACTGTAGTTGACATTCATGGTATTGATCAGGCTCCAACATTAATACAAAGTAAAATGGTTTGGGAAGTTTATCCCTTTACTGATTAGTGATTCATCTCCTTCCAGATGATCTCTGAGTATGACAGCACTGTGTATGTTTCCATTCTTCTTCATTGTGAAGCATTAGCTCCATTTCACATGCTATAAAGGCAGCACTAAAATTACCATGCTTTACCTATACAAAACTAAACACTTCATGCTGCTTTCAAAATGATTCTATCACCCTAAAAAAAATCCCCTCAAACACCATAGTAACAGCAGCAAACTCCATGTCTACTAATAGAAGCCCCCCCCAAGGCATTAGTCAAAGACAAAGCTGTTCTATTAGGTTATATTAGTAGAGAATCCTTGGATGGCTGCTGTTAAAGTGAATAATATTGTCCATGTCATCACTGAATATATAAAATCACCTGGAAGATTTCCAGTGCAGATTCCATGAATTATAAGAAAATTCTGCACTCAGTAGTACCACAAATTACAGGCAAAGTGGGACTGCAGGCAGCTGCTCTGTGGAGTACACAGAGAGCACAAGCACAAGCGGTCCCTGTACGTACCAAAAAAAGGGGGCAAACTCTTGTCACTGGAGCACAGACAATGCACTGAGATGTTCCCTTCCCAAAAGCAGGAAGGGAGAAGCACAGATGAAGTGAGACACCATCTTATTTTCCTTTCACATAAGTCAGGTGAACACAAGGGAACTGCCAAGTGCACTCTCTTGATGGGTAGTAACACATTCCTTCTCTGAGTCTCTCCTGCTGCTTCCACTGGTGCAATGAAGCTCTTTATTTTCTGTCCCAAGTTCTGACTGTCAAGCAAAACTGAGCAATGAATGGAGATACAGTTCAGCTGAGAGCAGAATTTGATTTAATATTCCTATAACACTTTGAACATAAAAATGCACTACAGAAGTGCTAAGTCTTATTACGCTTGGCAATAGTGAATGCAGGGTGACAGCTTCCCTAGACTTGACAGTATTGCTCACCAGACTCCAATGTATATAAGCATAACCAGGCAATGCAGAGAACACTTAAGGGTAGAAAACAGAGGAAACACTGCTCCTCACAAATCTAGAAAGCCAGTCTTTACAGCTTTCATCTGAGCATGGGAGGCTCAGCTTTATTTGCTCTGTGTGACACAGACATAGGACTTGAATCTTAGGCACTCGTACTGTACGCCTACTACCTCAGACTTGCCACTCTTAAAACATAGTCGGCACAGGGATTTGAACTTGTCAGTCACATAACATAGGAGTGCCTGACCACTGCGCTACAGAGCGCGTTGGTGTATGTCTCTCTACTCCAATAAATAATTGATTATTTATATGCAGTGAAGTAGTTTGCAAGAGATTGGGAGAGTGAGAAAGAGAAAAGACTAATTGTGTACCAGGTGCAAGGGTATCATTTTCAATCCTCCCCTTCATCATTTTGACTTTCCAGGTGAGTATCTTGACAATTGCCTTTCCTCTGTGAACCTCTTGCTCTGAGGAGGAATTTCACCTCCAAACAGAGATCTCTTCTTTGGGGAAACATCACTGGAATTGACACATTTACTGAAATGTTTGGGTTTCAGCACACTTTCAAATAAATAGGATTTTACGTTTTGAAGCTCTACCATAGAGATACAGGCAACACTTTAACATGAGGCGTGAGTCACAGCGGCGGATTTCTCTTTCGCAGACGGTGGTAGAAGCCTTAAGATAGAGGAGCTTTTCTGACGAGGTGCAGGGGCTCCTGCGCGGCGCTGGCTCGCACCCGGGGCTGCACGCCTGCCAGTACAGAAATGTCACCAGTCCTCTGGTCATTTATTTCTTTACCTACCAAGCCAAGGTAAACAAAATTTAGGCTAAATATAGCCAACAGGAGCTTCTTATCAACTGCAGTAGGAACGAAGTAAAACTCTGCGTTTGTAACTTCAAGTCTGTTTAAAATAGCGAATAACCAATTTACCACTTTTTCTTCACATACAAGAGAAAGACTCCGTGGATTCTGAATGTATCCACACACCGCTGATGCTATAAAGACAGACTAAGTCTACTGTATAGCCCAATAAAAGACAAGATACCTGGTAATCTGCCTCTTTGTGAAGCATTACTTCTCATCTCCCACAGGAGAGAAGGGACAGCATGGAAAGCTAAAAGGACAGCACTTTATCCCTTTGTTTGAAAATTTTCAATAGACAGCATTTAAAAAAAAAAAAAAAATTAAATGGGTTCTATTCAAATGCAGCACAAAAGAAAACAGTGTCTAGTTCAGGCTGGGCACAGTGACCTGCCCTAGTTTGTAGCTGAACAAAGGCATAAAAGCAAATGATAAATTTCCATTTTGTTATACAATATTCCATTAGGGAGCTAATTAAACAGGCTGTACTCAAATGCAGCATATAAACAATATTACACATGAAGGGGAACATTTCTGGGAAGATATTAGCTGATAGCACTAACATAAATGATGTAAATTTTTTTTTCTTTTCTCAACAGTTAGGAACAAAAAGCTTTTTTTCCCCATTACCTCATCCTAAGTAGTTTTTCAAATCAAGCCCATGTTCACATTCATGCTGTCACTGATAATGGATCTTGCGTCAAATAAGAGGAGAGTAAAGGACCTGATAATAAGTGCAATTATAAAACATCAAAAATGGTAGATCAAAGTGGATTTCTTTTATTCCACTGTGTACAGTCACTTCACAGCTTTTCAGTGTTCCTGTCATGTGGTCCTGACAGGATGTATTAATTTTCTCTATTATCACAGCAACAAGAATGGCAGACTTCAGAAAGCAGCTGACAAATGCAGCTCCTCATTATTACTCTGTCTTACTTTTATTCATTTTGTTTATAAAAACACTTTTTAAATCCCCTTCTCCTGAGATTCTCAGGCATGATGATAGCCATCAAATAGTTGATAACCTTGTGATAAACGAAACTCTGGGACAAACTCTCCAGCCTTCTAAGTACTGCCACTCTTCAAAAAAGAACTGAAATTTACAGCCTCCACAAATTTCAAAGCCAGTAGTGAGTTCACTTTATAAGAGCTTGAAAAACTTTACCTAAATATTCCCACTCTAATTCATCTTTGAAGAGTATCCATTTTCTGAATTTTTACTAAATTCTGTGTGGGAATTCATAGCATAGATTGGTAATTTAATATGAAAATTGCATTTGAAAAAATAAAAATAAAGCTCAGGAGTTAAGCAAACTAGCTCAGCTTCATTCCTCCTGTCTTGGTCCCACGGGCACCATGACTCAACTCCTGGTGCAGCTGCTCAGGTTTATCACCACAGCGATAGTTAGAAGCTTCTGAAATGAAATGTACATGGCAAGAAAATAGTTTTACAGCATTCTTCCACAGGAAAAAATATGGATAGAGGCTTCGAGCTGGTGGTCTCCTTAATAAACTATGCTTACCCTTCCCGACATCAAAGCTTGCAGGACTGTTTGCTTTTGAGCTGATCAGAAAATGTTGCAGCAAGTATTGCTAATACGCAACGGAATAGAGACTCGAACACAAAGAAAGCAGAATAAGAATCAAGCAAATTGCATAATATAAACAAGTGCATGCAAAAGAAAGTTCTGGAGCAATACATTGTCCTATAAAACTGCATACCTCTGCTGAAGTGAGTAAACCATAACAATTTGCACCAAGTGCAAATAGAATATTCACAATAAACCCTGAAAACTATTATATTCAACATGTAGAATTTCATAGGATAAATTGTACTCTAAGCATGCATGCTACTGTAAAGCATCATGTTCAAAAAGTCTACAATGTTATTTTGAATTTAGAATATACTTGACCAGTATTGACTTTCGTGACTAGTTTGAAAACCTAAACCTAAATTCACTAATTTAATTGACTATGACATGGCCCTATGCAGCTGGAAATAAACGGAGGTACTATACCATGCTGCCATCACAAAGAGTAACTATCTTAAATATTACTATAAAAGTGGATGCAGCAGTTTCATAACCTATCACATGAATATTATGGCAAGGATGCGTAGAAGTGATTTACATCTTCATTATTTCTAGACTGCAAGAATCGCTATTGCTAGCACTTTGTAGAGTCATTTGCTAACATTTAAGCAAGTTATGATTAATGCAATTTGAGTAGAATGCATATTGGACAGATAGATTATAGCCCTGCTGATACTGTATGTACAATAATTAGTACTGTGACAACAGCTAATTATTTTTAATTTTAAAGCTGAAGGATTTTATCCATAAATATTGTGGCTGGACTTAATAGATCAGTTCTTTCCACAGCCAAAACAAGGCGACAGAAATTATGCATTAAATGAATGAATAATTTCCTATCAATATTTAAAACTAATGGAATGCCAATCAATAACACCACTAGACATTTAAAACACTGCTGCAAAGTATTACTGACAAAATCAGTATATAAAGCACCCACATCATCATCCCACCCGCTGTGCTGTGCAACACACTGAAACTTACTAAAAGACAATTGAAAACATAAAAACTACCTTCTTAAAATGCAAGAGATCTAAGATACCAGCATGAAACACTGTTCCAGCTGTATGGAAGACCACCTGTCTGCATAAGAACTGGAGTGAAAAAGCAGATTCTCAGATGGACTCAAAAGGAATTAATTCATCGATTTTGATAGTGCTACTCTAGAAAAGCACATCCAAATTGCATGGCCTGCAGTTAGCATCAGGACCTTACTTATCTGCTAATGGTCAAAGTAATATTCTGAATAGCATGAACACATACATCTAAGAATTTAGATAGCATGAACACCAAGGAAACTGTGAAGAGTTCACTTACGAACAAGCACCTGGTTTATTTCGGACTGGAAGTTCTGAATTTAAAATATTCCAGCAAGTTTGAAACTTTAGGAAAAGTGATTTAAAGATGTTAAGAGAAAATACCTAGAACTGGGGAGGGGTGTGTGTGTGAAAAAAAGAAAAAAGTGTTTCACTGGCACATGAAGATGATGCACAACTGGCAGTAATCCAGCATGGGCAATGAAGGACTTACTCCAATATATGGCACTATTCAGCTGCCTCAGCCACAGGTAATAATATGGGAGCAGACAATAGCACTGAGGTGACTCCTTCAAGCATTAATACCTACTTTTTCTACGCCAGGGAAGTCCATCAATCACCGAGCAATTGATTTGTGCACAAACAATAGCTACTGGCAATAGTCGTGCATAGCAAAAAGCAAGGCATCCTACCGCTGTACCAGACGACTAAGATGTGGGCCTGAGCCGTGGCCAAACCACGTGGTCAAATCCAAACATTTGCATAGCCTAAATCAATGAGGCACTGTACACGGTATAGGAATGCAAACAGTAGCTGTGACCCAACTGTTCAGAAACAATGAAAAAAGTCCTGGAAAACAAGGGATAATTCTAAATCATGATATTTTCTTAAACCCTTTTATCCATTTCACTGTGAGTTCCTTCAGTCCCAACGGGAATAATTTCATGCTTTCTTATGACCAAGAGGAACTCTATTTTACTTGAAAAGAAAGCTGAAATCCTCACATCATCCCATCAGCGCTGCCTCCCCACATGCTCCTAGGGGAGCAGGCAAAACTGGGTAAGGCTCTGCTTGCAGACTGGCTCATATTTTAGAAGAACCTTGGGTGCGCTCATCCTTCTCTGAGATTGGAGCAGCATACTGACTTTCTTTTAGCTGTTCCAATTTTCTGGCAATACAGAACATTAATAATTGATGTTTCATTGATTTGATTATTTTCTTTAGAAAGTTGTACAGTTCTTCCACAGCTAAGAGCTGCAGAATGCTCCCTAAAGCATTCACATTTATCAGTACTTCTCTGACTCACTCAGTATCAGTTTATTAGCCTTAATTTGTACCCTTGTGTTTAACATCAAGGAAGTTACTTTTTGATTGACTCTGAAGAAACAACCCTTAAAAACAGAAACTGAAACAAAAGCTTTCCCAGCAGAACAATTTTTAAGACTTAATGATACTAGAACAAACTTCTTGGTTTCATTTACTTGGGTAGTAATTGCTCAGTGCAACAAAGAAGCCGTTTCTAATAGAAAACTTGTATCCCTAGCTCCTTTAAGTGCTTTCGGTATCAGATTAAATATTAATACAAAACAAACTGTACCGTTCAACTACTTCTTGCATTACTGTTCTGTAAGGGATCACACTATGAAGCAGATGTAAGACTGATGTCAATATTAAAGGTACTTAGCTTTTCTTTAAAGCCAATGTGTCAATCTATACAAACAGAAAGGTACGCATCTTTTGGCACTTCAGACTTGAGCACCTAGATCTCAGAATCATCATGAGATGAAAGAAATGGTCAGAAATGCAAATAATGTATTTTATTTGACTGAGGTTCCATTACATTAAGAACCTAAGAAAGCAGTCAGACAACTACGCCTGACCCTGAGTCTATTACGAGATCTGATAAGCCAGCAGAAGCAGTGTGAATTTCAAGGTATGCTGTACAAATGAGAAAATAGTTATTATGAAGGTGGCACATCTTAATTGTATGCCTGCGACAAACACGTATAAATGCAAATATCACTACAAATATCTTATTCACCATCTTTTGCCTTATGGAGTAGAGAAATATGAAGAACCAATAATTTTTTTCAGATACTTAAAACAAGTTCTTGGCAGCATACACTTGAAAAAGTAGCAAAACTTCCTGCCACAAGTGGAAAGTGAGACATGAGCCACAAGATCAACAGCATCAGCAGAGTCCCAGTGTCAAAGATTCTGAAGCTTTCCAAACAGCCAGGATAATACTGGAGTGCTGCTGAACAGAAGTGGCATCTAACCCTTCAAAACAGTGTGCCAGTGCTCATACTACCATACATAGTGGTTTTCTCACATGAAGTGGTACCTGATAAAAAAGTATTCTTTTAGCAGTTTGTGCATAATTTGGCAAATGCAAATGCCTAAAGATGCAATGCTTAGACAGCCTGCCACATAGCATGCTTATGTCCCAACTCCCAACTATTGCTGGGTAGAGCAGAGCCCTCTGGCAATGGAAGAAGGTTACCAGAGGACTGAGACCTGTGAGGGACACCAAGACCATTGCAGAAGCACAGGCTTCTGTGGAGATGTAGCCAAAGTAGAGTAACTCTCATAAATTTTAAGCATGCTAATCAGGATATTATCAGCGTTAGCTTGCCTTGAGCTCGATCATAAGCATACTAAAATAGTGTACCCAATAGCAGTAACATTTGACAGCATAGCACTACATATAAGCATTTTATTCAAGTAGGTGATAATATAACCAGCAAAGGGAGAAACGACAACTTGCTCTCATGTGCAACTCTGTGACTCAACTTGTCACAGAAAAACACATAACCAGTGACCCAAGTAACAGAATTTACAAGGTAAAGAACAGGATAAGCACAAGGTATTGCAAACTGACAGGACATCCTCAAGATGAAGTGCGTTGTCAATGACTAAATGTAGTGAAGTTTTGTTTTGAAGTCTAAAACTGGCTTATTGGAAGACTTACCATTCTTCTAAATACTCTCCCCACTACCATCTCTAATTCCCTAACTGATGCATATATGTACACACATATTCAACGGCAACAGAGAGGACCCAGCTTTCCTGTGATCTATGAGGTTTGCAGTAGACCTTATGCCCTTGAGATATATAATAAAATACAGAGTTAAGTCACACAAGGTGATTAAAAGCAATCTGACCTTAGTTCCAATTTCTGCATTATTATCTGGTCTTTTCTCTTCACACATCTAACCTGTGGATGCAAACATCAGCTTGAAGCCCTACAGTAATCAAGACTGAAAGTGATAACAGATGCCTAAAAAAAGAAGCTAAAGTAGTAAAACACAAAAAAGTATGGGTGAAAAACTGTGTTCCTGCAGATTTAAATGTTTCTTTTTAAATCATAATTGGCACTAACTGCACTATTTACGTGTTAATGCACAACACCTGGGCTCAGCTGGATATAAAGAGGCTGACAATGTTTTCCTCTCACCTCATTGATAAGAAATTGAACACATACAGTCTTTCAGAGGTGGGCTTGTGTCCTGGTTTCAGCTGGGATAGAG
>VYZV01009684.1:127792-140180 GCA_013401275.1 Pandion haliaetus | reverse complement strand
CGGGGCAACCACTGCCTGCGGGGAGCGGGGGGCCACCTCGTTTGAGGGTTACAATCGTCTCCGGACGACCCCCGACCCCCCCACCTGCTCCGAAGCCCCCGGCGCCCCGGCCTTACCAAGTGCGCTTGTTGTCGAAGAAGAGGACAAGGTAGAGGTGCTCGCGTGCTTCCTGAGTCATCTGCTCCCCCAGCTTCAGCACCTCCAGGGGGGGCACGGGGATGGGGACGCCGTGGTGGAACATGCCTTCCCGCGGCATCTTGGGGTCGATGATCTGCCGGAGGAGCGGGGGGAGGGCTGAGAGGGGAAGGGGGAACCCCGAGTGCTGCTCCGCGGGAGGGGGAACATAGATTTCGGAGGCCCTGGGAGCGGGCGGTACTCACCAGTGCCGGGTAGGAGGGGTACCCCCGGCACTTGGCCCACACCAGGTCCAGGGCATCCAGGGAGGAATCCTCGTCCTCGGACAGCCACCCCGCGCCGCGCCCCATGCCCTTGCGCACCACTGTGCCAGAGGAGGGGAGAGGGGAGTCAGATGCGTCACCTCCCAGGGCGACGGCACCGGGCGGGCGGGCGGCCGTACGGCCGCAGTACTTACTGCCGTGCCCCACGCCTCGCCCCGTGCCCACGGAGTAGGACTCGTTCTCCGTCCCAGACGTGTCCTCGCTGCTGTCCTCCGGGAAGTTCACTCGGGAGAAGGAGGGTTTCCCTCTGCCCTGCTTGGAGGGTGTTGTGCTGCGGGGAGAGGGAGCGGAGCTGTCAGTAGGAGCCATGTTAAGCTTCTAGAAACCGCTTTTGAGAGGGCCAGCCCCGTGGGACGCCAGGGCCCGTGGGCTTCAACCGCTGGCACCATGAAGGACTTAGCAGGGGTACCAGGAAGAAAGGGGGGATGGTGCTTCTGCTGGGGGGTCGGCTGGACCCTCACCCGGTTTCACCCGGGAGGACCCAGAAGACAGGTACTGATCCGAATCAGAGGCACAAGCAGGAACCTGCTGGAGCTGGCTGCTGGAAGGGCCAGTGCCGGAGCAGCTGCTGTGCCAAGAGGGAATTCCCTGGTTCACGCTCCCTGCTAGCCCTTTGCTGCACACTCACACCTTTAGTTTTTACATTTAAAAAAGGCACAAAACCCGCAGCTTTCTAGGTTTACCTAACAGCAGCCAAACCGCAGGAGGGTGAATGAGACAGGTACCACAAAACGGGCTCCCTCGTCTGGCAACTCAAGGCTGAGAGCCGCACCAGCGCCATCAGAGCCATGCTGGGGATGGTACCTGGTACGGTCTGAGGCGGCGCTGCTGCTGCTGCTGCTGCTGGACTCTGAGTCAGAGCTGCTCCGGGGAAGATTGCAGTCATTGCGGTACACCAGGAAGCTCTTCTTCACTGGCTGGTTCCCGCTGCTGAAACCGTTGGCTGGCAGGTCTGCAAAACACCCCACCAGAAGAGCATTATAACCGTGCGGGACCCTGCCACGAGCTCCCGGCGGGGCCGTGGCCACCCGGCTGCGCAGGGGGAGCTGCCGCACCCACCCATGGGAGCGTCTTCGGTGGACTTATCGCTGTCACTGTCCGAGCTGGAGCTGGGGCGCGGGCTTCGCCCTCGCTTCCTCTGCCGCTGGGAGGACCCCATTATCGGGAGCTGGGGGGGCCCAATAGGGCTGTTCCCATGGCCGGGAGTGATCTGGCTGTCTCGATTCTTCGGGGGACGTCCTGGACGTTTTGGAGGGCCTGCAGTTTTAGGGTTCTTCTTGGAGAAGAGCACTGAGGTCCTCCTGCCAACTTCATGTGCTGGAGTGGAAGAAGAATTGGGACCCAGTCCTGGAAGAGGAAGGAGAAGGTGTCAGCTGCAGCCCACAGGACCTGGGAGGGACCGCATGGCAGTGGCATCAAGGAACAGCTTCATTTCTTGGGAATGTTATCTTGGAAGATCCTCCATCCTGAGCTTTGCCATGCCTGCACCATCAGGGTCAAACTATCCAGTCTGCTGACAGTAAAAGCTAGATGGGGACATCAAAGAATGCTCCACCAGCCAGGGATGCCTTCCTTTCTCCCAGGCAGCAACCTCACAGAAACAGAAGTCAAGAATAGGAAGCAAGCAGGAATAAACCTTTCCCACGACACGCAGCAGCGGAGAAGCTCCACTGCACCCTTGAAAGACAAAGGCCGTAAAACACGCCCTGCTTGTGGAAGAGCCTGCTTTTCCCAGTGCTTAGTGGGGCAGGACTGGGATGCATAGGTGGCAAACCCCCGTGACACCTGGCAGCTCTGGAGCTTTTGCTGTGCTCCCCATGGAGCCCAGCTCAGTATCTCCATCCAGGAGGCCAGGGAGCTGGCGGCTGGCCTGTGTTCGGCTCCCAGCCCCAGGAGGGCGTTTTGGAGCTCAGCAGTCAGTGCTGCTACAACTCCCTCCCGTGCCCCCCAGCACAAAGGGACACTGAAGGCAGCCTGCTCCCTAATGCCCCTAGAGAAACCGGGCAGCATGACAGAGCTGGCAGGAGGAAACAATCCATCTCATGCCCCACATCACACAGCTGGGACTCTGGAATGATGTCCAGTTCCTCGGCCGCACGGGAGGCAAGCTCACCGGGTGAACGCTGACCACGGCTGCGAACACCAGTGACCTGCCAACCCTCCCCAGAGGCAAACACACACCCCAGGCTGCTGCTGTTCCAGGCGCAGGAGGTGGCCTCCTTGGGCTGTCAAGGGGGGCCTGCTTGGCTGGCACAGCTCACTACAAGCTACCCAGTGGCGTACTGTCCTCGGGTGGGCACGCTGGGCGGGCAGGCCGGAGGCAGCCCGGGGAGGCACAGACGTTGTACTCCGCACCCACCCCTAACAGGAGGCACTACTGGAAACGAGGAAGCCCCGCAGGGGAATGGGAGATAAGGGATTGCCCCCCCAAGAGGCCACCTGCCCTGCTGCTAAGGAGGAGCGAAGAGAGAGGTGTGTGGGGGGGAAGCTGCCCATGCAGCCCTCCTGCCTCGGGAGGCACCTGGCAGGGTGGCCTCTCCCCCAGCCAAGCCTGTCCAGAGGCAGTTCTCCACTGCTCCCCAAAATTGGCAGTATTCTGGAGGGACTGGTACCTTTGCCAGTCTCCTGGCTGCTGCTCTCTTCTGCAGCGCTGTCTGTCTGCAGGTCCTTCTCGCAGGGGTTGTGTGACTGCAGGACTCCCCTGGCAGAGGAGCCATGCCGCTCCAGCCCATCTCGGCCCAGGTCCCGCGGGTGAGCGAGTTTCCGCCGTAGCACTGTGATCTCCTTCTTGATCATCTTGGCCCGGCGGGACCGCCCTATGCTCTGCTTGCCAGCGTTGACCTCATCCAGCCGTTCCAGCAGGATCTTTAGCTGCTCCTCCAAGGGCAGGTGCTTCTGATTCTCCGAGAGCAGCAGCCGCACATCTTCTGGGGGAACAAAAGAGGAGCAGATGGATGAAAGAAATCAGGAAGTAGCTGACATGGTACCGAACACCTGTGAACGTGGGAAGTTACCCTAAAAGACCTGGAGAAGGAGCCCTGTGGGAAGCAAGCCAGTTGGGACTGCTGGGGAAAGCAGGCTGATCAACTGCTTGGAGAATACCAGGGTTCCCATCAGCTGGGACAAGGACACAGCAGAAAAAAGGAAGGGAAAACGAGTCAAAGGGATCCTGAAATATTACAGACCAGGGAAGTTCCCTTCTCTGAGCCTGTCCTGTGCTGGAGCAGGGAGAGGGGGACCCTAAAAGGATTATTCTCTGACAAACTGTTCCCGGCAGTGCTCCCCACTGCCCAGAGACAAGCAGAACTACAACCATGGAGTCAGCGAGATCTGGCTGAGGGGTGTCAGGGGCTGCTTGGCAGCCAGCAAAGGCAGCAGCTGGGGAGAGGGGGGAGCACACAGCTCTGACCAGGGTTAGTCAGTCCTTCTAGCTGGGCAGCACAGCAGGAGCCTCAGCAGCTCACAGCCACTGCAGGGGACGGGGTGGGTGAGTGACAGTACCCCGGATGCTGGCCAGAGAGGCTACGTCCCAGGCAGCTCCCTGCTCTGACCAAGAGGAGGACGAGGGACAAAGGGACTGGCAGGAAACACAGACGAGCCTCTGCCTAGAACCAATCTAATGGTTACCTGGCTAGCAAAGCACCCACCTCTCCGGGGAGTGGGGACACACAGCCCAGGTGTCCAACTGAACCTCTCATGGGAGGTGGCTTGAACAGACCCCCAGGTCCCCTGACTCTGCCCAGGCTTTACCTCTGAGTAGCCCTCATACCCCAGGACAGGAGATGAGTACCCACCGTCCTCAATGTCTTGGACCTGAGCCTCTTCCACCGTTACACAGTGGGGGAAGTGCATGCCTGTCTCAAAGTCAATGCCCATCTTCTCTGCCTGCCGGCGAGCCTGCCGGAGAACGGCGCCTCCCTGCTCCCGCAGACGGATGGCTGCCCGGTAGAAGATTGTGTCTTTGGCATTGTATTTCAAACAGTTGTTGATAATCAGGTTGAAATCCTCCTCAAAGTCATCAAAATTCAGATAGCGGTAGGCTTCCAGATTTTGTTTCATTGTCTGAAAATCCATCGGCTTCTTGATGTGATCCAGGTAGTCTGGGACCTGCATGAGGAAAAAGCCAGAGCTAAGAGCCTGGGAACCATCAGTTAGCATTACCTGCTCCAAGAAAACAGTTGTTAGAGGAATCAGGTATCGCTCCCTGTGTTCTGCCCAAATGCACATCGGGGAATGCTGTCTGCTTTTGCAGCTTGAGGAACAGTAACGCCTCCGGACTAGGGAGCCCATGTGCTGTGCTCAACCTGTTAGAGCAGATACGCACTCTGAAGCGTTTTTATGGTTCCAGTGCGCATACCAGCACCCCGTCCTCTCCTCCTGTCTGCAGGCAGCTGGGATCCTGTATGCTACACAGCATTCCCCGGGGGAGGAAATTGCAAGCACAGCCCACGGGGGTGACGGTGAGTGCAGACAGGTAAAACAGAACTGTCCAGGAGGCAGCAATGGCTGCAGGTGGGACCACGCAGCCTTCCTCCCCAGCTCTGCTGAGACATCTCCGTGCCGACCTGCTGCCCGAGCCGTGCAGAGCCGGCATGGCCTTTACCCACCTCCCCAGGCAGGGACTCAATGATGGTCTCAGGAATCATTTCCTTTGCTCCCAGCAGTGACAGCCTGGGGGTCAATCCCATTTCTGTGTTGTGCTCAGTCTGTCACCTAGCAGAGGCCTTCTTGAGAGGACAGGTAAGAGCGTGCCGCCTGCCAAGGGCTGGCATTCTGCCTTTCCCAGTGGGAATCCCCAACTGCTCACAGACACTGGAGTCGCCAGCAACACGCGCAGAGGAAAAGCCAAGTGCTGTGCTCCCGGACGGCACCAGCTCAGCTGTTCTGCATTCAGCTCACCCAGGAGGGACATCGCTGCACACCGCCTTGGGTGAGTGGTACTGGGATGCATGGGCCAGCACCAGGCTGCCTGGGGGAGCTTCCAGACCAGAGAGCACCCTGGGCAGCCCTTGGCACAAGCAAGGGACAAGTTTTGAGTGAAGTAGAAATCTGGGGGAGGGGGTTCTTACTTCGTAGATTTCTGTTACCTCAGACAGAGGGACCGGCTCGCTGAAGATGTTGCCCGTGTCTTTCTCCTGCAGCTGCTCAAGCGTCTTGCGGAGGAGGATGAGGAAGGGGGTCAGCTGCATTTCCAGTGCCACCTGCTGCACTTTGATCTGAAACAGAGCAAAAGAGTGGGGCTGAGCCCCCTGCCCAGCAGCCAGGCGGCGGGGACAGTCCCCAGGAAGCAGCAATGCAGTCCTGCAGGACAGCGACAGCTCTCCTCACGCGAGGGGCAGGGACTGCACCTCACCCCCGTCTCTGGGGAGCGGAGGTCTAACACCAGCTCCAGCACCTGCGTGCCCCACCTCAGCCTTGCAGAGCAGCCACCTTTGCTCAGAGCCACTGGGGCAGGGCACAGCACGGCTGAGGGGACCCCAGCACACGACCTGCAGCACTCTAAAGAGCCCATGCTCATGCCCACCCCAGAAGCTCCCCAAGGAGGGGCAAACAATTGTTACCGTCTCTCTCTTGAGCTTCTCCCGCTTGCGTATCAGCTCCACCAGCAAGCGTGCACGCTCTAGGTCATGGCGGAGGCGCTGCCATGACTTCAGCTGCTCCTTCAGGGCCCAGTTCTTATCCTCAGTGTCTCTCTGTGGGAACATCAGAGACCATGAGCTGACAGGAGATGTGTTCCCATCTCCACCTTCCTGACCGTGTGCTGGGGCTCTTCCCTGGCAAAGGGAACTGGCATGCTTGACCCTCTCGTTCAGCAAAGGTCCCGGTTCTCTTGCTGTAACCTACGCGGGTGACTCAGAAACATTGTGATCTCTGGCCAGAGCTGAATACCTGCTCCTTGGTCACCAAGCCCTTAGGATGCCAGGAGGCAGACATCCTGAGCCTCTGGAAATACTTTTCCTAACATGACCGACTGCCTGTAGCTGCCCAAGAGCACAGATCAACAATACCAGGGTCTGTGCTGCTGCTCAGAGCTCCAGCAAAGGGCAACAGGGCAAAAAGGGAACATGGGTCTGGTTGCTTTCACCTCTGGAGCACCAAAAAATGCCGACTTCTGTTCTGCCGTAACCAAAGATGGGCAGAAGCAGTCTCTAACTCTTCTCCCGCAAATAAAAATGAGAGGGAGAAAAGGCAGGAGAAACTCCTGCCTGGTCACACTCTTCAAAAAGATGTAGAGCTCAGACAGGGAGCCAGAAGAAAAATCTTCCTCTGGCACCACAGACTTCACATCTGTGAAGCACTGACTAAGGGCTGAGGTAGACAGTGGGCTGGAAGCAGCACCCACAGGGAGTGCTCCTGGAGTGGTTTCAGAAACTGAAAGTGAGGCCTTGGTTTCTTCCAGACTGTTTCTGGAGATCTCCGGCCATCTCTCTCAACACTTGCTGACACAGCAGCCTCGGACTAGAGCCACTTCCAACAGGTTTGCCATCGCCACCGACTAAACGCGGGCATGAGGAAGGAGCTAACTTCTGGGCGGCAGCATGAGAGGGCAGGATTCCCTTCCTGTGGCAGGCTGCCAATGGCATCGCTGCCTGGCAAATCTCTGAACGCCGAGAGTGGAGGAGAAGGTGAAGCAGCAAAAGCAGCTGGGGCTGCCCTTTCCTCAACCCGGAGCTCCTACCCCTGACCCCCCTTCTGCGCCTGCAGGCACTGCATGCAGCAAAGGCTTTGAGCCCACAGCTCCGAAGGTGCAGGAAGCACGCGCACGCAGCCAGGATTCCCTGCAGTGCCCCAACAAGCTGCCGTTACCTGGTCGCAGTTTCTTTGTGACTGCAAGTGTGTCTGAAGGCGGCGGAGCAGAGGGACACCGTTGCGGGACTGTCTCTTCAGAGTCCAGTAGCTGTGCAGCCTCTGCATGAACTGGCTCTTCCTCTGGATGGTTAAACGGTTTGTAATCTTACTGAGCCTGAAGAAGGGAGAGGAACCACAGGCCCCATCAACAAGGCAAGCCTGGCTGCTGCAGGAGAAGCCCTGGCTGGGGTGACGTAGCAGCAAGGCCACCCGAGAGCAGCTGAGAAGCTCCTCGGGCAGAGAACACCCTTTCCTGTGGCAGGAATTTCTGTAACACCAAGTAATGCAGGGCAGCTGCCTCCCCACATCAGCCGCAACAGAGGACGCCAGGAAACATCCAGCCTTGCCTCTCCAAAACAGACTTTTCCTTTCTATCTCCTGCCAACTTTCAGGCAAAAGCCTGGGGCAGGCTGTGCCAGGTAGGGGTACAACACAGACACATTGGGGACCAGACCTTTAACAGCTCCCACAGTCCCCGAGACTGTAAGCATTATGGCACTGCTATCCCAAAACCATTATTTACCCGGCTGAGAGCCACTCATGCTGACAAAGGCCCTGGCCAAACATTACCAGACAAACTCGAGCCCCAGGGAGCCCGTAACTTGACCAAACCTAACAAAGTGTGAGGAGGCATGAGCACAACAGAGCTCCTATCTGAACTAATGAAGGACTACCCTAAAGAGCCCAAAACACCACAAAAGGGATTTTCCTACCCTCTACAACAGCAGAAAGCCTGGAGGGGCTGGGACAGCCTCATTCAGCAAAGCTGGACAGAGATGCATGGCTAGCGGGGAGCCGAAGGGACGACCCCCCCAGCATCTCCACATCTCACAGGGACAGCTCTGTGCAGGGGATGACCCAACCTGCATCAGCCTCAGCTGAAGAGGCTGGGGAGAGCAGCCTCCTGTGCCATCGCTGGCCAAGCACAGCTCCCACAGGAAGACATTTGGCATTCTGGCAAGAGCCCTTGAAGAATAATTAATCCCAACAGGAAGGCCTGGGGAGAGGTTAACAGCTTCTAGCTCAGTGTGGGTTTTGCTGCGAACACAATGATAGCGCCTGCCAACGCGTCCACACATAAGAGGCTCTGCCTACAGAGCAAGCCCCGAGTGAGCAAAAACATAAGGGTAGGACACAAACAGACTGTGGCAAAACGCCAGCAGCCTTGTAGCAGAAACCTGCCTCCACAAGTCACCAGAATGCTGCCCAGAGAGCAAAGCCCACACCTTCTGGGTGCTCCCCTCCAACCCCACAGGAGATAGTCTTGAGAGTCCGCAGGAAAGCAGTGGTCTCGTGTCCCTGCACTGTCACAGCTGTGCTCAATGGGCCCGCAGGTACGATGATGGTATGGCATCAGGGCATCATGGGGTTACACCCCCGGCACAGCTCCTGCCACGGGGAGGAGGAGAGCTCAGCAGCTCAGGGGTTGCGGTTCACAACTACGAAGGCAAACGCTTCTGTGCCCAACCTGCGCTTCAACTGTGTGATGCCTGCTGCAGGGTGACAGCAAGATCCAAAACTGTCCTTAGATGCTTCTACGTGTTTTTGCACACTGCCGAGGACACCCAGAGCTATAAACTACACTGACAAATTCTGGCAAGGCTCTTAGATGCTCTCGTTTTGGGATTTGCATGCCAGCCCAATGATCAGACCAGAGCAAGACACACGGCAGTTACACCTGTAACTACTGGACGCCTGCACCTTCCTGTGAGCCCTCAGGGTCGGGATGCAACAGAAACATGACCCCTGGCAAGGCCTCAGGTACCTTCCCGACACCTTGTGCTGCAAAGCCAACCTCACAACAGTCGTGCCCCATGGCAGGCAGGAGTCCTGGTCCTCTCCAGCCACCCCTTGCAGGCAGCTGTGCCGAGGCTTTCTGTGCCCTGCTGCCTGGCCCCGCTCTGACAGGCAGCTCTGAGGCAAAGCTGCTGCCTGTGACTGGCACAAAACACTGAGGAAGCCCAGCAAGGGGTAAGCAGTTGCTGGGATGGATGAGCTGCGCTCAGCAGGGCACAGGGATCCTGGTATGAGACCTCTCTGCTCCAGAGTCAAAACAACCCCTGGGGTTAGCCCATTTCCCAGGCCTGAATCACCCCCACACTTCCCTCTTTTCCCCAGCACAGCCCCAGGAGAAAAAAAACCTCAGCAGAAAGGAGAGCAGCCCCCCTCCGCCCTCCCCGTTTTACTCCAGCACCTGAGGTCAGCACAACAGGAGAGGAGCACCGGGAACCCCCAGCTGCTTCCTGACGCATCCGGCCAAGTTCATTCTCTGCCGTTAAGCTAACAGCAGCTATTTCCTGCCCCACAGAGGGCCCAGACACCTTTGTGGGGCAGTGCATCGTCCTGCCTCTCTGCAGGACTCCCAGAAGAAACCACCAACAGCCCTCTGTGCGAACAAAGCGAAAAGCACCCGTGCGAAAAGCTAAGAGGAGGAACAAGGTAACGCCCATGTGGAAAGCGGGACACGAGGCACAGAAATGGAGAAATTTCTCCACAGTCAAGGGAGGGCGGCGGGTCGTACCTGTGTGGGGGGATGCAGGGCACAGAAACCACAGGCGCTGCGGCTCGTTTCTCCGCCAGGATCTTCCGCGCCTTCTTCATCTTGATCCTAGACTTGGCCTTTGCTTTTTTGACTTTCTCAGAGCTCCAGCCCTTCCCCTCCTCCTCCTCCTCCTCGTCCTCCTCTTCCCCCTCACTGTGGGAAAGGGCGGGAAGCCTGCGCACGGAGCCCGGCGGCGTGTGGATGTCGCAGTAGGCAGTTTTGCGCACGCTGAAGGAGGTACCGTTGGCCCCTGTCTCCCGGACGGGCTCCATCTTCATGTAGAGCCCGGCCTGCTGGGCGCAGGTGACATGGAAGGCAGTGTAACAGTTGGCTTTGTGGCACTGGATGCAAGCCCCGGAGCCGCGCTGCTTGCAAATGTAACAGGTCAGCTTCCAGCGCGCGGGCGGGATGTGCTCGATGCTGTCGATGGGCTCCAGGAAGACGGTGTTGGCAAAGCACACCTCCGGGATCCAGAGGGCACAGACCACGTGTGCCCAGCGCCCATCGTCCGTCTGCTTGAAGGCCCCCCCCTTGTTCGGGCAAAGGGCGCAGTCCACGGCTCGCGAGGGTGACTGCAGGCACCGTCGGCAGAGCCACTGTCCCTCCGGGATGTAGGGCACCCCGTAGCACTCCTGATGCACAGCCAGGTTGCACATGTCGCAGAAGAGGATGACGTTGCTGTTCTGACACTCCCCATCATTGCAGATGCAACAGACGGCGTCCTCATCCACCAAGGCATTTGGATCCCCCTTGTTGTGGCTCTCGAAGTAAGACTCCTTCTCCAGCCGGTCCATCAGGTACTCAAAGATCTCCTGGGGAATGGGACTCACTCCTTCGGTCTTCCGCCGCTCGTTCATGATATCCAGCCAGATGTAATCTTCCTCGTCCATGTCGTACTCCACCTCCTCATCCAGCTCCTCTGCCGACTTCTCGATGTACCTGGAAGGACAGCATGGGAGGGTGAGGGCATGGCTGGCGGGGGCTCTGAGCTGCCAAACCCTAACTCCCACAGGCCGTGGCTGAGGGAATGTTTAAACGCTACAGCCAAGCCCCAATTAAAAAAAAAAAACAACAGGGATGAGGCAGGAACATGCAGAATCAGGAGCTGCTGCTGCACCCTGAGCAGCGCAGCGGAACAACAGCACATTGGGCACGACATGGACAAAATAACACTCGTCTAATGGGTGAGGTACGGGCCTTGGAGACTCATCAGCGCAAGATGGGAACCAGCACGAGCCACCAAGCAGGTGCCAGATGCCCTGGAGACAGCGGCCTCATGCCCAAGACACAACAGCAACCAGGCATGGAGGCACCATGTTTTGTTAATTCTAGCAAGGGCGGCTGCGCTCTCTTCTCTTTCACTCTGAGTTGTGGGTGAGGGGATGTTACTTAGAGAGGAAAGAGCTGGAACCCCGAGGCTGCTGCTCCAGTGACTGATGGCAACCACCTCCTGCCATCGCAGACGCCTCAAGGGGAGGTTTCTTTTCTAACACCGACACGAAATAATGCCATTATCCCGTCCCTGGAACACGACGCTGGTTTCTCAGGGCATGGGGCAACTAGGACAGCTGGGGTGGCCGCACAACCATTACTTCGGTTCAGTATTAACTCCCTGCTTGAGGTATTATTTTGGGCCACTGCACTCATGGAAAACTGTAGGACAACAAAGAGAACTAAAGCCCACAAATAGACACACCTTACAGGTACACCTTGGTGCTGGGGGACTCTAGAGCTATCCCAGCATACCTCCAAAGAGCAGTATGGAAGGCAGAAGGACACATTCATTTCCTGTTATGATTATACATGCCATCCCAGCAAGGAATGAGCGCAGCAAAGTGCTGGCAATGACCTAAGCAGCAACCAAGAGCTCTACAGGCGCACAGACCCCTCAAAACCGGGGTGTGACGCCAGGCAGAGCTCCCAGAGCCTGAAGCCACGGGACAGCCAGCTCTGCGGGACCCGGGAGAGGCAGATGGAAGCCACTTCCACGAGCCACGGACAAGCCACCTGCACAGAGAGGGGCCAATTCCGCCTCCAGACCCAGGGCACAAGCTAGAGCTGCCTGGGAGCCTCCTCGCGCTCCGGCCACGGACAATACCTGTAGTAAGAGGTGGGGCGAGGTGGGGCGTCAGGGGTGTCCTGCTCCAGCTCCCGGTACACCACCTCAGGGAGCTTGGGGGTGGTGCCGGCCGAGGCGTTGTGGTGATGGTGGTTGGAGTCCTTGCGCTTCTCCTTGTTTTTGTGCTTGCCGGATTTGGGCGGGACGCTCTGGGTCTCCGTGTTCTCCTTATTGCTCCCGTTCTCGGGCACCTCCTCGGGAACCTCCTCGTCCTCGGACACCACGTCGAGGTTATCGAAGATGCTGATGCGATGGACGCGGCCGTGGAGGTCCACCTCCACCATGCGTTGGGCCTGGGCGTAAGTCATCACCTCGCGGCCCGGCGACTGGGAGGTCTCGGAGGGGCTGGGGGACTGCTTGTTGGCGGCGCGGGCCTGGCGCCCCTTCTTCTTGTGCTTGCGCAGGGGGGTGTGCTGGGGC
>VYZV01009684.1:85549-119261 GCA_013401275.1 Pandion haliaetus | reverse complement strand
TCACTCCTGCCGTGGGGCAGGAGGCCGGCAGCAGGGTCGGGGCTCTGACCTTGGCACCAGTGGGGCTGTGCTGCTCAGCTGGCTCCAGTGGCTGAGGCAGCATCAGCCCCAAGAGGCTCTGGCTACAGCAGCTGGTGCCACTGCTTCCTTGCTCAACCCAACCCAAGCCAACTCAAGCCAATGCTCTCCCATTGAGACTTGCAGCCCGTCTCCTCCTTCACGCCCCCCCCCCCCCGCCCCTGTTTATCCCACCACCACGGTGCTTACGAGGCCACGGTTCATAGAGAAAATGCTGCTTTCGCCAAGTGGCTGCTGGCTGACGTCAGCCCCTGCGCCAGCTCCCTCCCCTCCTTGCACGGTGTTCCCAGATGGAGCCTGTCCACACGTGCCGTGCCTGGACAGTCGCTTCCACTGTATTTGTGACCGTCTCTCACTTCCAGCTGCCCCAGCCTCTTGCGCTTGTGCCAGCACAGACAGCTTTGGGGAAGCGGGGATGAGAGGGGGCAGACAAGGTGACAAAAGCCCCAAGGAGCGCTCCAGCCATGGAAAGAGGAGAGCTGAGCAACATTTTACTTCTGCTCCCCAGCACGGCTGCTCTCTGCAAGCAGGAGGGCTGCGTGCAGAGTAGGGCACGGCTTCCCCCGGGACCTGCTCTCTTCTCCAGTTGATCCACACACCTGGTTAGGGGCGGGGGGAAGAGAGCAGAGGGAAGGCGGTATTTCAGCCAAGGGAGCAGAGGAAAGCAAGACTAGGGTTCACAGGCAGCTGTTCTGAGCGCTCCAGCCTGAAATGGTCCTTGCTGCAGCGCCTCTGTGACGTGCCGGTGCTTCCCAGAGAGAATAAGACATTCCTCAAAGGTCACTCCAAGGGCACAGCGCGAACCTTCACCATAAAAAATTCTCTTTAATCTCTCCAGCGCCTGGGCTGGCTATAAATTGGCACAGCTCATTTGAATGGAAGTGTTAACCACCCACAGCCAACAGCTTCGGTCCGGAAACAGCAGCAAGAGGATATGGTGGGAGGCCTATAAACAGCAAGTGATGCCGAGGCAGCCAACCAGGCCGCTGTTTACAGCGTCTGATAATAAAGAGAAGCCAGAGGGCAAAGGAAAAAGGCAACATATCTAAACACATTAAAAAGATGTCTTTTTGGCAACCTAATTAGGACATGGAACTCGCAAACCTGCTAGCATTAAAAATAAGCTACATGAAAGCAGGACTTACTTGCACCCGAGTACAGTGATCTTAAATGTCACATGCAGAGGTAAGCGAGGGCGTGCAGCAGTTAAGTCCCGTGTCTTCTGGCTCTCGCACCTCTTCACAGGGCAAATTTTGTATTTAGATGCTTAGGTTTTTTTCATGGAGTGAGAGCGCAGGGCCAAGTGGCTGGCCACTGCCCGACACCAAGCCCTGAAGACCAGCTGCACCATTTCACTCTGAGCAGTTCAACCAGGGAGGCAGGTCACACTTCCCTGCCAAATCCACGGTGCTCTGCTCTGCTACACTTCCTACAGCCTGCCCGCTCGTCTGCAGTTTGGGGTGCAGGATGAGAGGAGGCTGTCAAAGCCCCAGCTCAAAGTAAGCCCTGACAAGCCCCACACAAGCACAAGAAGTAGGCTGTGAAAAGCGTACCTTCATCAAGCTGCTGCCAGCTAAGATGTAAAGTGGGAACTTAAATGGAATTTAATTTTCCAGAAACTCATACTGTGCTGGGCTGTGAAAAACTGGGATAAAACCACAATGGGCTAATGAGCAAACAGAGCTGACGCAGAGCAGAGAGACAGTGGAGGCCCTGGATTAAGCTCAACACAACATCCTTGGGAACTCTTCATCCCTTCCACACAGCGCCTGATCCCAGCACCTGCAGTCGAGTGGTCCCCAGCCCCCAAGCACCCCACAGCTCTAGTGAAGAGCTGAACAGGGCAGAGCACTCGCAGCATCTGCTGTGCACCCAAGGGAGAAGCACTACTGCTGTTCTCCTCCCTTTGAACCTGGCTTTCCCAAGCAGCTGGACTCCAAACCGCATGAGCCTACGGTCTCAGCACAGGCAGATTCAGAGCTCAACTTCAATTCACATTTCTCTACTGAATTCCCTATTCTAACGTTAGATCCACCTCCAAGGGCAGCAACAACTCACTGGTGATCGGCAGCTGCCAAGCACGGCCAGGTTCAGGGCACGGTAAAGCAGTCACTAACTCAGATACCCATCCTTCAGTCCCTTCTGCTCCCTCACCAATATCCAAACAACTGCCCAAGCAGCTCAGCACGTCCTCATGAAAGGAGGAGAGAAAATCCTGGCCAGGCCATGTCTGACTTCTCTCGTGATTTTTTGATCTGCCAATTCATGGGTCTTGTAGTTTCAACATAACTTGGGGGAAGCTGTCTGCTCTGCTCAGCGGCACAGCACACAGCCGCATGAGAAGGCGAGCCAGGGCAGCTAGCCTGTCTCACAGGAGCCGTTGGTTTTCACATCACTTGCCCTCTGCCTCCAAAGCGTGTACTCGGATCTCGGTAAGGGACTGCAAGCGGTTGCTGCACAACTCTAGCACAGCTAGCTAGCGGCAACCCCTGATCTACCATTTAAATTTCTTGATTGAGAGTTTGCAGCCTGAAGGCAGAAGCCAAGGTTCTCCTCTAACAGCAATTAAAGCGCATCTCCTGTCTTTCAAGCTTCCACAGAGGTGGCTTTCTATTTGGGGAGGAACATTTACCTCCCAGCCATTTTGCATGGCAGGATGTGGCAGGATGCAGGGTCTCTGCTGCTCTGCACTGGCCAGACGCAGCACCTACAAACGATGCTGTGCGTGGTCAGACAAAATCGGGGTTACAGAAGGAAAGCCCCTCTCTTACCGCAGCAAAGATCTGACCCCAGCAGGGAGATGGAGATGAGCAAGATCCAAAAGCAAGAAAATTTGGGTTACCAGTCCTATCCCAACAAGCATGCATCCTCAAATGCACTCAGTTAAGCCCAAATTCAGCATCTTCAGGGAAGAGAGAAAAGCCTCTTCTTTTTACAGAAAGTGAAGTGCCCCCCCCATCATTAGGCAGAGAAAATGCTAGTTTCTTTCTGAGTTCAGCATAAGCAAAGAGTGCTCAGTGATTGAATTTGTGGATGGAAAACATCAAGGCAGGGAAGACGGGACAGTTTGTTATGGGCTCCCAGGCTTCTTTGAAAGTACCAGGGTGATAAGGTTCCAGCGCTCGCAGGCAGCCGAGAGACCCAAGCAGAGATCCTGCATTTGAGACACTTACAGGCAAGTGCTAGGGAACTCATCCGGGAAGCTGCAAGGGAGAGAGGCGTCTGCGCTCAGGATCGCCTGCTCCCGAATACTGCCACACCCTGTCACCATCTGCCAGCTGCCAAAGTCTGTGGAAACGGAAGATCCGGGCAGAGAATGGTCCGCCGATCTGGGGCAGAGAGAGAGGGAGATGGTGCGATCAGTCAGGTCATTCAGCCACATGCCTTTCACTAATGCTGGTGCCAGGGACCTGCCGGGCTGAGCGCCAGCAGCACCTGTGCCAGCAGCTTTGACACTCGGGGACCAGGGTGCAACATGCAGCTCTGGCTGGGCCCCAGGCCAAGCCTTTCCTTTGAAAGCGAGGGGACAGCCAAGCTGACTGGGTCTGACAAAGCAGCAGGAGCGCACTGGGAGCCGGACAGGACGGAGCCAGCAAGAAGCAGATGGCCATGCAGAACTGTGAAACCCTTCAGCGAGATGCAACAGCATGTCCTGCCCTGAATCCCTCACAGATGTGGACGTTGTGCTGTACAAGGAGCAGCCCCCTGTGGCTTGTTGTAGCTGTTAGCGCACCCCAGGGCAGTGGCAAGGCCTGACAGAGAATCAAGGTTGTGACTTGGTTAGTGCTAAGAAAGACTTGGAGATCCTTGGTCTGGCAGCCTTTCGAAAGCAGATCACTCCTGTGGCATCAACACCAAATCTGAACAGAGCCAGTCACTGCTCAAGATGTCCCCAGGGCACCCTGCCCCCCCCCGCCCCAGCATCTGAAGATCTTCTCATTCCTGTGTTAGAAGGATGGACTGTGCCAGAAACCAGGTGGCAAAACATCTTTAGGATAGGAAAAACAGCCAAGAGAGGATAATTGTTTCATGTATGCAACCTCCCACCAGGAAAGGAGGAAGCAAGTGAATCTGAGGAGTCCCTCCAAAATCTCAGAGAAGAGGGCACAATCACTTAAGATGAACCCAGAGCTCTTGGCTTCTGGGGAGCAAGCTATTACTGTGCCCCGCTGCACAGCAGAGTGTACATAGCTGGAAGCACAGCCTGTGGCAGACCTACTCAATTACACACTACCAAGATCTTCTGGATAATTTATCTGAGATCTGCTGGGCAGATAGCAGTGCACCAGCTCCAGCTCTGCTGGGCCAGGTACTTGCACGCTATCTTCACAGCTAAGAATAGCAGTGGCGCACTGCAGCTGCTCCCCAAGAGACCAGGAGAACAGCTAGAAAGACAGGATCTCCCACAGCAAGAAGGACCTCAGCGAGACTGCAGGGCAAGGGTGGGGGGAGATGCACAGCAGGAAACCTGTTTGCAATCTCGATCTAATTCCAAGCCTGCCATTTAACTAGTCTGATCAATACAGCCAAGTTTGAGAAGTCTGAAACATGGTCCTCAGCTGGCTGCGCAAGCGGAGAAAGAGAAGTTGCACAGCTCCTTGACAGCTGAAGTTGTCAGCTTCCCATCACAGTATTGATGCTCCTGCAACTGCAGTTTGGGGGTAACACCACTGTCTGGAAGTTCAGGCTCTGGAAAGGCATCACAGCAGAAAATGGGAAGAGCAGAGCTTCACCTGCCTTGCACAACTCTTGTTCTCTGGCTACTTGATGAACTGAGGAGTGAGGTTCAGAGAGGTGCTGTGAGCATTAAGGATTGGGAGAACCCGTTCTTGCAAAAAATGTGTTTTTCCTAGAGCACATAACACTGTAGTCAGAACAAGGGCATTTAATTGAAAGTGGAACTGCAGCATATGCTCTTAGAAAGACCTTTCAGAGATCAGACAGGGATAACCTTCCCTGGGATGCAAGGAATTTGTAAGGGAAAGGGAGCAGCTGTTCAGTGACATCTACCTCTCTCCCTGCCTTTGGAAGATAAAGCCGAGGAAGTCAGCATGGAGGAGAGCAGGCAGAGTGTTTGGGCCCAGAGCACAGTGCCATGCTGGAAGCACAGTGGGAACAGTGCAGGAAGCCAGGGAGAAGCACAGAAGAACACTGCTTCAGTGCAGAGGGAAGAGGAAGATGTCACCTCCCTGAGAGTACAGCACAGCCAGACAGGAAAAACAGGAGTGTCAAACGCAGTGACAAGAATTTGAGCTAAAGCAGTAAAGAGGTCTGTAGGCAATGGGCTTGGGCTGAAAGTAGACAGGGACATGATTCTGTTAGAAAAGCAACGAGTTACTGAACAAAGGAGAGGTTTGGGGTAAGGCAGAAACAAAGGTTTTGAAGAGGGCAAGTCTCAATAACAGAGGAGGGCTTGGGCTGCGGCAGGATCTCCAGGTGAAGGTGAAGAGAACTGAGCAGAGCTCTGCAGTTCTCGCAAAGGGAGAGTAGTATCGGGAGCCTGCCTAAGAGACTGTGCCCACGTGGCAAGCAAAGGAGTAAGTCATGATCTAGGGCTCCAGGGACAGTATAAACGTCCCTCTGTGCAGTATCATCAACCACACAGGTCAGATAAGTCTGTGCTAAAGAAGGTGAGCAGAAAATTTTTTTCCTGCTTTAGGTGTGTGCCCTCAGCTTCCAGCTGCTGGTCACCTTCCGTGGTTGTCAGCTAAGATTAGACTGATCTTATACCACCTCTTGGAGGTGGATCAAGTCATCTCTTGAATCCTTTCTTAGGCTGATAAAAGCATCGTGTACCTCCCGCAAGACTTGACTCTCAGTGGCTCTCTAGCCCTCTAACCTTTTCTTGGGTCCCCGACCCTGTCAAGCAGCTGTGCAAGCTTAGTCAAGTTACATCTAACCTAATAGCACAGGAGTCCAGGAGTTCAAGGCAGCCAATTCTGTGTCTTGCCTCCAGACAGCAGAATCAACACTTGTTGATTAATTGAATAACCTGATTGACTCTGCAGTGAGTCCAGGTCATCTCTCTCCTGGCTTAGATATCTGAGCCTAGCCAGCAGAGCTAAGATATTGTGGCAGACTTTCCCCTCTATCCCCAAACACCTTCTCAAGGGAGGCTCCTGAGGAAGTGTCACAACCAACAAGCATCTTGAACAGCCTCAAGAGACAGCAGGGGCCGAGGCTGGGTGAGACAGGTAGAGAAGGCATGGCATGGAAAATCTTGTGTTTGCACTGCAAGGGCAGCAGAGCTTCTTAAAAGCTGAGCTTGGCTTGAGACCAAAACCAGATCTCTAGGGTGACTGTATCCCAGTGCAATCCAGTCAATACTACAGGTGAAAGTCTTCCTGTTACTTCTACCACTGAAGACTCTTTGTAAAATCTTGCTGCAGAGGCTCAAAAAGGGCTTCAGTGTGGCCCCCAGAGCAAGTTGGGGCTGCTGGACACCAGGACCAGCCCCCAAGCCTGTAAGGACAACAGGTTTGCAACACATTACAGCCATGCCAGAGGCTGGCTAGCTGCAAGGGCAGTGTGGAAGGTCTTGGGAAGCAGCCGGATGACTACAGCAAAGCTGACATGGTTAGGGGAGATGAGATACAGCAACTCTTCAAGTCACTCTCTCTGCCATAGACATCTAATAGCAGGCAGAAAGCGAATGAAAGTGAGCTTCACACACCCACCTCTTCAGGTCCACGAGTGGGAAGAAACTCCCTCAAAAGTGCATGATTAACAAAATTAGATTAGCAAAACAGAGATGAGCTGCAAGCTGTTCCTTCACACAAAGAAGGACCTCTAGCAGGCCATAATTGGCAACTCCTAGCCTGGAACGGTTCCTTTTAATTAGGTCAGTGCTTCCCATGCAACATGCTGCACAAGATAGAGTATTTCAGAGCACATGGACACTCGCCTACCAGAGAAGAGCCAATACCGGAGGCAGAGCAACAGTCAGGGATCCCTCCCTTTCTTAATACATAACTGAGGCGAGTGACAAGTGCCAACAGCTAGGCTCTCATCCTGCCCTGTGCTGCCCCCGCTCACCTGCCATATTTCTATGCACCTAGGACTATTTGGGAAGCAGCTCATTTGCCAGCATATGCTTTGTGCCTCAGACTGAAGTGTTAGGTAGGTACTGTATGCAGACAGACTGTGGCAACCTGGAGTAAAGGGCAGCCCTTCTCACCTTTGCGTGGGAAATGTTGGCAAGGAGTACTTGGCAGAGAGCTGTATACTGAGAGACCTGGCTGAATCCCAGGCAGCTATCTGCAAGCTGCGTTAGTGCCATAACAGCCTGAGCAGTCAGTCCTCTGCGAGCACAACCATTTTTGATTGCAGCACAGTCACGTGCCAGCCAGCAAGCCCATTTTGTGGCACAGTCGTGCAATAATTCCAAAAAACGTTCCTGTAAACAATTCCTGTCCTGCTGTGGTTGCTACACCAAGCTGTCACATCGCAGATAGAGCTTCCAAGCCAGGTGGCTGTAAGAAGCAAGACACATAGTGAGCATGCAGCCTTATTGCTATCAACAAAACACCCAAAGCCAAAGGGCAGCAGCTTGTCTGTCCCTCTCTGCGCTCACCACACTCCCTCCAGACCCATAGCTGAACCACCTGCAGCCCTTTAAGTAAGGGAGTTCTCTGTGGCGGTTGACCAAAGCAGATCCTCCACGATTTAACTTCTGCAGATGTCCACTCTTCAGGTCACAGTACTTTGGGTTTTGTTAATTGACTTAGCAAAAGCACATTCAACCAAAGATTATCCAGCTGCTAATCCACATTAGTGCTATGTACACACATGCTAAATCCCTGACAAAGATACCAGGTTTTTCTGCAGTATCATGGTATGCTTAGACTATTAGCGTCAAATGCAAACACAGAACATGGTTTGCAAGCCACTACCCACTCACATGCAGGGAGTTCAATTCAATGCACGCTATCTGCCATACTCAGAGCTCTCCGTTTGTAGAACAAAAAGCACCTTGTCCTACTCTGCAAATAATCTATGCAGTATCTTCATGCATGTTTGCCATCAGCAGATGTGATCTTACCATCATGTTGGGATAAGCTAGAAAGACTGCTAGAAATTTGCCTTTGTACTGCTTTGCCTAACAAGAACCATCCTGGGATTTATGGGTACCCAGGACCTCTGGATCAGAGCAGGACTCAGAAGACAGGCTGGTGAGGTGACAGCAGCAGCAGCAAACTGCTGACATGGCCTGGCCAGGAGAGGGGCTTGGCTCCCACCAGCTGACTCGGCATTTACAACTCTTTCCTTTAGGACAGCCCAGCTCCCCTCCCAGGCCCTGCTCATCTCTCTCTGCCGGCTTGCCTTCCTGTTCCCTCTGGGGCTCCCCTGCCTGCCAGCACCTGGACTGGGCTGTTTATGTGAACTACCTAAAGGGTGCCTGCTGGCATTTTACAAGCAACCATTTTTCCTCAACTGCTGCTGCAGTGGTTAAACGTTTTGTTGCTACGGCCACACAACCAAAGGATTAGGAAGTCAAGTACAGTAGTTTCTTCATCTTAAGAGCCTTGGATGTTAACCTGCCAGCAGCGCTGTAGAGATAAAGGTATTTTTGGCACCCTGATCAGTCTCCGTGCTCCAGCCTTTCCATCCTAGTCCCACCATTTTTCAGGGGGCGAAGGGACAGAATTTATCTCCTCCTTCCATCACAGATACACTCCTTCTCCACCCAAAGTGGGACTCATCCTTTCCTTCATGATGGAAAATGGTGGCTGACGGTACTCCATGGAGCTCACCAGACAAATTCAGACTAACATAGTCCAAGCAGGGAGACCAAAGCCAGGTGGAGTGACATAACCCCCCTCTCTGGAGGAAACATACCATGTTCAGGCCCAAAAAAGCGTAAGCCATATCAGCACCTGACAAGGCAACGCATTGCTCCAGTCCTTAGCTTGCAGAGCTGTTAGCAGTGTTACCCCAGGGGAGGCAGGCAGGGCACAGTCTGACTGATTTGGCAATGGACTAGGAGGCAAAGGAGCATGAATGTGCCAGAAAACTTGGTTTGAAAGAGAAGCTCAGTTCAGCCATTGCCTTGACAATTCCACCCACT
Organism: Pandion haliaetus; assembly: GCA_013401275.1. Lineage (NCBI taxonomy): Eukaryota > Metazoa > Chordata > Aves > Accipitriformes > Pandionidae > Pandion > Pandion haliaetus. The sequence continues at coordinate 110,116 of VYZV01009684.1, read as the reverse complement.
CCCTGCAGGGTCTCTAGGCTTATTTCCTCCAGCCTGCACACCAAGAGGAGCAGGGCAAACCCAGGTGACACCAGAGATGGAGAGCATACAGGTGTACAGTCTGCACCCAGCACAAGTGTAGCAGGCTAACCATCTTTGCACGCAGCTGATTTCACCACCTTGGCTTCACAACTGGTCCCCTTGGTTCCAGGCTGTGCAAGGTGTTTGCTCCCCTTTTATCCCTATTCCCCCCTCACGTACTTTTTTCTAACCCTATCCTTCATGCTGCCTTGTTCACAAAAGTTAACGGGGATTGGGAATGGACTGGTGCAACCTTGCTGTGCTGAAGGGTTATAAAGGCTTTGTGCCACGGTAGAAGCTATCATAAAGGTCAGAAAAATGTTTATAGTGGAATTCACAGAATGTTTACCTCTTACAATGACAGAATACTGCAATTCTGTCTCAGGGATATTTATTGGACATAGGGAAAAGCTACCCCCAGGGACTCTGGCCTCTAAGTAACAATCAGATATCATTCCCCACCATGCTTGCCTGCTGCCTCAAGCCCTGGGGGTGCTGAACATCTGACACCAATGGACACTAATCATCCAAAAGCTTATAGACAACTCATCTGGACACAGCCAAAGGAAAGATAATTGCTGGCTTTACCAACTCTGAGCCCCTGGAATGCAAATCCCAGGGACTGTGTGCTCAGCCCCTTCCCAGGGTGCTCTTCTGCCTACTGTTTCTCCTCTTCGCTCTCACAGAGCAGAGTCCTGGTGAAGCATTATAAACCGATTCTTCCATAGCACTGCTGCAAGCTTGCTACCAGCCCAGCGCTGAACAGCCTGTCAGGTCTTTGGAATGGCATGAGACTACACACAGGAGTTGTGGCACTACCATCATGAACAAAAGCAGCCCCCAAGACAAGCTGTTTTCTCTTCAGTATTTTCTTCTCTTCTTGGGAGATTTGTTTCACCCTACAGAGAATGTAGAGGTGAGCCCCAGCAACAACTCAAAACCATCCTATTGATCTCTTTCCCCAGGGAGAACAGTTAACATAATTTACAAAAACTGTCAGTGATTTTTCTCTAGAATCAAGAAACTTAGTAAGAAAGTCTTCACAAATTTTCAGTGCTTTACTTGTTTGTCATTTTATTTTCCATGTGATGAGAGAGGACTAAAATTTGGCTGGTGGCTGTTTCTGAAGGGAATCACTACAAAAAGACTCATTGGAAAACCTGCAGAGACTACACAAGCGTTTGATGCTGTTAACAGCAACCTCTTATCTAAGAGCCTCTTTATCCCCTGTCGGCCTAAACACATGGTGTTTGCTCCACAGGCTCTGTTCTTTCTTCCCTAGCCTAGCTCACCGCTCGACTTTGGCCTACCACAGCATCTGACTCCAGAAGGGTGCCAGAATATCCTTTGTTACGGCATGAGATTAGGCTCAGGTCCAGGGTCCCCAATTCCCCAGTGGGAACACACAGCCTTCCAGGAGAAATCCTTTGAGCCGGCACAGCACTTGTAGCTTGCTCCAAGCAGATTCTACTTCTGCTTGCCACCAGCACCCAGAATTTTTTCCACCCTGCAGTGTCAGGAAGGTCAGCAGGTGGAAAGGGGGACAGGATAGATGTAGAGTGAGGTCTGCTTGGTCTGAAAGTCTTCCTCCCCCACACAACACAGCCATTTCAAACCCCTGTGGATGCATTTGACAGAGAAAGTGCTGTGAGCTCCAAGCATGCAGGATGCAGAGATGCCAGAGCTCGTTGAGTTGAGGCATGCGCTGAGGACAGGCAGAACAGACACCTAGCTGTTATCGGCACAGTTCCTCGCTCCTCTAAATGGGCTGAGGCAGGAGTTTCTGTGTTTAATGGCCAGTGTTTCACACAAGGTCAGGCTAGAGAAGAACAGGCCTCCTGAGGCTTGTTTGTGGATACAAACACATGCGCTTTAGGGTTCTCAGAGCCACGCAAGTGCAGCCGTGCGCTCCCTTTACCAGACACTCATTTTGCTGAGAAATGCTCTACTCCATCCCATCTCACCTGGACCTGGGCACTTCCAGTGGGCTGCTTCCAATCCTCAGGAAGTTATCAGAATGGGTTGATGAGGAGGAGCTGGAGGACTTGACTTCGCCCATCCCTGCGGAAGGCAGCCTGTCTTCAGACTGCTGTGCCCTGCTCCAGAGCACGGCCTGTGGTGATGATGCACAGCTCTTCCTCCTGTGGGATGGATGACTTGGGTGAGAAAGCTGCCTTTCCCACGTACTCCAACTAGGAAGCCTTTCCACGACAGGCTGGATTTTACCCTGGCAGCTACAAGCTCAAGCTCTTGTTCCCACTGAACCTGTCCTCCTCCCTCCCAAGCAATCATGAGTCACGGGTAACTGCTCAGTGACAGGGGTACGCTAAGCTCAACCCATCTTAAACCATTCTTTTAGAGATCACCATCCACATGACCTGGAAATCAAGAGACAGGAGAATGCATCAGCCCACACACATACAGCGATTGCTTTGTTTAGTCTAGCTGTAAAAATGCCTCAAGCAAGGGGCCTCCCAGCAGGGAAAGACTATTTCAATCTGCTCTAATTCTACAGAGTGTATCAGCCCAGGAGCTCAGCCCAGGTGGGTGTTCGTGTGCACTGACGAGGGTGACAGGGACACACCACCAGTGTTATTTTCCCTTTTAGCGATTCCCTTCAGGCACCATTGACCACACTTTTGACCATGTGCTCAGAGCTGACAGTCACTCCAGATGTAGGTGCATTTCAGTCCTCTCCCTGCCTGTGCTGACAGCCCAGAACTGCTCTGGCTTCTTTTCTAGCCAACACATTCAGACTTGGGTGTGATTCACTGTCCATTGCTGCATCAGGTCTTAGCTCACAGTACCATTCAGCTACATGCCAAACAGGCATACATATTTGGGACTAATTCACGACAGTTTTTTTCTTCTGGAAGAGTCCCAAGAATTTTTACCCCTCTAAAACCACAGTGAATTGAACAAAGACCTCCCTATGTACAAAAGTAAAACCGAAGTCTAAAGCAAACCAAGCCAAGGAGAAAAGATGCTGTTCTTCCTGGAATCTGGAAGGGCATCTCAACTTTGACTGAGATCTCGAGCACTGTCAGCAAGAGCAGCTAAAGACAGGCTCATCGTACAGTGGAAAAGCACGATATCCTCTCCTCATTTCTTAAAGTGTGTCCGCCCTCAAATATCACTCCACAGCTTCTCTCAAGCATTATTCACCTCACGTTATCGTAACTCCCAAAATCTCCAAGCACAGCCTGCAGCAACAGGGTTGTACAGCTAAAACCCAAATGCTTCTCCCTGCAAGGAGACCTTGAGGCCGCCTGTTTTCAGGACAACACAATGAAGCACATCCCCTCCTCTCCCCACTCAGGTTATGCACAGCCCAGCTCACCCAGCTTGTAGCAAGCCCTACCTGTTCTCCAGACTACACAGCCACAACAGCCTGCAGCAAGACATCCGTGACCAGTCCCCTTGCTAAGCACTCACGGCAAGGTTCACAACCTTCCCTTCTGCAAGCTCATGCCCACAGCATGGGCCCAAACCATCCCTGTGGTAGCAGCAGCTAGCCCCAACACAGCCTGATGTCTCCAACAGGAATGAAAGCAAACCAGAGTTAGAAACACATCACAAAATCAAGCCCTGATACACACAAATGCAGCAGTTCTCTTCTAGCATGCTCTGGCCACTTCACATCTTGTGAAAATCATGTGTAGGTTTTATGCTGCAGGATCTAGTCTGTATGTCCTGAGCACTGAGAGAAATGTAAATGCTTCTAGTTTACTACCCTGCAGCCAGGCAAGTGGAAAGTTGTTCTCTACCAGCTGCAGTCACTTTGCTGTGGATAGGTAGGCTCTGTGTGTTAAAGAAGACTCTGTGCTGCTCACTTGGCAAAGCAGTTTGGGACTCCCCATCTCCATTTTGTGATTCTGCAGGAAGATTCTCTCTTCCCCTCTTCAGCATTTTATAAATTGAATCACAATGTGCTTTAGAAAGGCTGCTGCCACTAGCATGGCTGCAGGCTCAGTCCCAGAGGACTTCCAACTGCCTCTAGCACAACCCAAATTTAATTTAAAATAATTGCAATATAAAATAGCATCTTCACATGTGCTGAGGGAGAGGAGAGAAAAATTAAAGTGAGAGGGGCAACCCTACAGCAAGGTTCTGAAATCCCCAAACAGCACCAGGAACTCCACAAGCAAGCACAACACTCGTCCCAGAGCAGCAGAGTCACCAGACACCTTCCCCAGTCCCCACTTCCAGACAGCCACCTGCATCCCCAGGCCAGTCCTATGTGACCCTCTATCAACAGGGAGCACTGAGAATTTCATATTCTCCCCCAGAAGTATCTCTAAGCAGCACTGCAGGCAGCAACCTGCTTTCAGCTCATATACCTTGTGCTGTTAGAGGCTAAAGTTTAGAGGGGATTCTTGGCCACCCAGCCCACCTATTACTAACTGCAGACACTCCCCTGCATAATCTCTTCCATAAACTGATTAAGCTTCATTTTAGGGCAGCTAAATTGTTTCCACTTTTCCCTGGGGAGGCTGCTGCCAAATGTCATTTTTCTGGTAGTTTGGAACCATCTTTTGAAAGTAATGAAATCTTTTCTGGATTAAGTTTAACAGTGAAACTAGTAAAAATGAAACAAAGCTGCGTTACTCTCATCAGGGGACAAACTTCAGGAGCATCCTCGCAGAAGCCTGACAGTCTTTAATATGGGGTGGTCTCCAATTTTTGGTGCAGAAGTTCTGTACCACAAGTTGCAGCAAAGCCTCCGACAGCCAAATTCCTCCCTCCACTGTCAGGAACCCACACCACACACAGCGGAACTGCAGGGCGAGGGACTTCAGAAATATCTTTTCTACTGCGCTCAGAACCTGCCCCTTTTGTTCTGCAGCCCATTGAGTGGCTATCTCCTCACCATGCTGCTTGAGCCTGTGCTCCTGCTGGCATCAGCTCCACTGCTTCGTAAGTGAAGCTCCCAGCTGCTCCAGGGGAACTTTCCATCCCCAGGGAGAAGTCGCTGCTCAGGCTTGTGGTGCTGCCTCGGTCTCTCTGCTCTAGAGAAAAGAAAACAGAGCTAACTGAAGACCAGCTTGGTCTCACCCACTTTGTCTCCCTTTAAGCAACACATTTCCCATGCGCCCTGGGGCCGTGTTCTTTCGAGGCCCCAAGGGAAGCATACCCATTTGTAGTCAGATTGATGCTGGGAACCCAAGCCCCCAAGCAATCAACCATTACCAGCACCCAGGGGTGCTGATGTTCGGCAGCAGCACTCACTGAGCATGCAGATCTCTTCCAGGGTGAAGCCGGGTGGCAAACTCTTCCTTCTGGGGAAAGAAAGACAAAGTTACCTCAGCCACGCTTCAGGGCTGCATGGAGGCTGGCCATAGCCAGATCCCTGTAGCACATGACAGATCAGAGCAGTGGGGAGTTAGCTGTGCAGGGGCAGAGGGGAGGGGATGCGGCCAGTGTGCAGTATCTGGCTCTCCTACAGTCCCAGACCACACATCCTGTAGTTTGAGAGGGTGGCAACAGGCAGATGTGCTTATTCAGAGCCTCCAGGGTGGGCTGTATTTCTTTCTGCCCCTCCTGAAATAGGAAGGGGTTAATGTTTAGCAGTCTGTTAGAAACCAGCCACCCCGCTCCCCCCAGCAGTGCCTGATGGAGCTTGCTGCGCAGCCTGCTTGAGCCAGAGCACACATCTTTGGGTTCATCCGTGCTAAAGCAGCTACGGACAGTCATTAAGCAGAGAGCACACTTCAGCATGGACAATTTTTCAGAGCACAACGTGGCACCTCACAAGCCTCGGCCCCATTTTGCAGCCTTCAGAGTGCAGAATAAATTAAGGAAAACTGGGCCAGGACACCAGGGCTTCCATCTCCCCAAAGAAACAGCACTAACAAGCTCCCTGGCTCTGCAGCCCATGCAGCAGCAGGCACAGGCTCCTTACCTCTGTGACTTCACAGCAGAGAACTCCTCAGAGGTGATGTGCTTCAGAAAATTGAAGCAGAAAAAGAAAATCTGAGCAAAGGGAGAGAGAAGAGCGGTTCAGGAATGAACCAGAGGCTCCATGCAGCCTCTTATCTTGGTGGGGAGGTGCTGGCAGGAGAAGATAGCAACAAATCTGCAGCTATCAGCCTCCAGTGTGCCATGGGCTGCCACCATCCCATCCTGGGCCTTCTCTTACACGTTAAACTGACCCTCTGTTCCCTGCCACGGGGAGGCCCAGAAAGGAAGGTGTACGACAAGTCTCCTTATCAATGCTTTGCACACATGCCGCAAGCACACAGTAGGTACTTATGCTATCAGTGCAGAATGGAAAAGAGATGGTTCCCAGCAGCTGCTTACACCCCTGGGTAAGCAGCAAACCCAGAAGGACTAGCAGGGTTAGAGCCGTATGCTCCACCTCAGCACCACAGCTGTATCACACCTGGAAGCACGTGGTACCTGCAGCATCTGTGGTCCCAAACTCATGCCCTGCCACGCACCAGTCTGCTGTGGCATTCACCCCACTGTGCTTCTGCCACCCCATCCACCTGCACAGAGCTGAGCTCTTCTCCTGCAGTGGGGAACAGGGGGTGCTAGAGGCAGCCACGCACCCTCTCTCCTGCTGCAGCTACTGACTCCGCCCTTGGCCAAGGAGGCACCAGAGTAGAGCAGAGCTGCCAGGCTTGAGCTAGCAGAGCTCTGGGAAAGGAATGAATGGGAGGAACGACACTAATACAGCGGTCCTGGACCCCTGAAAGATGGAAAATAGACCAGGGTACCAGCATTGCTGTTCACAGACAGGGGATTCCATAGTGAGGTGAGAGTCTGAGAAGCAGGGGATTAGCAAGAGGATTAGAAATACTCCCTACCTCTTGATTTCTATCCAAAAATAATATTGCTCTATACTGCAACTATAGTCAGAGCGATCATTTTTTGCTGTTAAACAGTGAAAGATTCGAAGAGAATTAGTTCCACTAATCTTAACTGCCTCCCAGACCCACCTGTGCACCCACAGATACACCCTGCCAAATACACATACTGGAACCAGCACAAGCTGCTCCATGAGTCCATGATGACATGCAAGCCACATGCAGCTGCAGCACCCGTGCAGGAGGGCTGGCACTCAGGACAAGCAAACAAGATTATACAGCTTTATTTCCAAGCTCCCAGGAGTCACACGCCTTAAGCATCCCTTCTCATTGCTGAGCTGAAGAGCCAGTCCTAGCACCCTTTCACCAGGGGCCTGAATGCTAATAGCACAGCAGAGAGACTGGCAGGACTGACACCCACCAACCAAACTGTAGCCTGAGAAAAAAGCATTCCCACACATTACGCACCAGGAATTCATGGGGCAAGGCTCCTGCCTCGCATTTCCAGCACCTGAACAATCTTTTTGGAGCCCAGCCAGACCACTGATATTACCAGAAGCAGGCAGTGAATGCTGCTACTGTAAACAAGTACCCTGAGAACAAAATCCAGTGCGCAGTCACTGCCCCAGACTAGACACTCACCTCTTCTCCTTTACTGAGTCGATCGACTAACATGTGCCTGGAAAGAGAGCAAGGGAAGCTCAGTCACACACCGGAAGCCAGAATCAGCAGAAGAGCACACGCTGTCAAGAATGGCCAGAAGCCTGAGCCTCTAGGTAAAAAAAGGCATCAGCCCCTCTTGTCACAGCTCATTGGGAGCTGCCCCAACATCCACCTTTGGTTGCGAGCAAACACCAAAGATGACCCCCTGAAGGCTTCTCCCTCGCTGCGCAGGGATGCACATGTGAGTGAAACTCAGTGTGCCTACCCAAAGAGAAACCAGTCATAGGCCACTGTCAGGTAGAGAATCTCAGAAGGCTCCAGGGATGCGTGGATCAGCCCATCCTGCAAAGCAAATGACAACAGCCTTCAGGCAGCAGCCCTGGGGATCAGGACTTGAGAATTCATGATCTACTGAAAACTGTCATGGTGATCCAAGATGCCCAGCTTGCTCTAGCTGCCTGTGATACTGTGTCTGATGGCAGGACAGCATGTTGAACTCCACATCAAAGCCAATCCACACCCTCTCTGAAGCCATGATAATCGAGAGGAACATTAACTGCTCCACCACCACTTCCTGTTGACACAGCCACTCAACCTCCAAGCAATCACCCCCAGAAGCAGAGCAGGTCAGCCGGGTACTCACAGCCCATAAGGAGAGGCGCAATAAGGAGATGAAGAGAGGAGTTCGATCCCAGCCGGATATACAGTGCACCAGGAGCCCGCTGTCATCTGTTCCAGGTAAGGGTAGGAAAGAGAAGGAAAAAAAGGATGTTGCAACAAGAGCAATGACTTTTCTTCATGGCAGATCTGTAGAGACAAGCTACCCTCCATCTCCACAGCCCAGGCTCAAGAGCAGAGCTCAGCCAAGCTAGAACATTTTCTCTTGAATACAGCAGCCAACAAATTGCTTGGAGTGTCCTGGGTTGTCAGCAGCCCCAGCTGATGTGCTGTCCTGGTCCTGACAGTTGCTCAGGACATGAAGTCACTGTATGAACATAATTTTGCTACCCAGAACATACACCTACACAGTTGCAATGCACTATTACAATTTATCCCCACATCAGAGAGAAACCTGCTCCAACTGAACACTTTTTCAGTCTCACCAACCTTCCTACTGGTATACATTGAGCAGAGGCACACACAGGACACAACTCCTATGCTCTCCAGAAAATTTGCAGTGTGTCCCAAACACAGCTACTGCAGAAGAGTCTGTAGTTGGCTGTGCTGGCAGAGCCAGCCACGGCTTCATCTATCCAACAGTGCTGGGTACAAACTCACAGTGCCCAGAGGGAATGGGACGGGAACATAGGGCAATATACACCCTTCAAAGAGTTGGGGTGGCTGTGATGACAGAGGATGGAAGGAGCTCTTAAATAGCCACCTAATGAGACGTTGGGTTGGAGGGACAAAACACAAGTGTCCAGCAAAATAAGAGCAAGAGTCAACAAGCAGAGAACAAATGTTTCTTCTCTTCAGCTTTGAAGTAGTAAAACATTAGGTAAAGTTTTCACTTATCTCCCCATCCCTGGGAAGAGAGGGTTTTCAAGGAATCAGCAAGCCCCTCTCCGAGGGGAGCTGGAGCCCTAAGATGCTAGGACCATCACCCTGTTTTGAAGGGAGAGCAGTGAAGTTCTCTATAGTGACCCTTCTGTATTGAGAACTGATCCACAGTGGCACTAATGCCATCAGCTGTTCTTCCACAGACAGCAACTGCTCCAGTTAGACTGCTGGGAGCAAGGAGTTTGCCTTACCATCACTATTGATGATGGAGATCAGCAGCTTCAGGTAGTTCTGTGTCTGTTGTACGAGGTCCCAGCTCTGCAGAAAAAGAAACGTTGATGCTAAGGGTCTGCCCACAGCAAAAGACTGCTCTGCAGTTCAGACCCTGCCATGCTCTTGGCTCCTCTATCCAGAGCAACAGCAAAGCAGAAATAACCCCTGGCCATTCCTCAGTGACAGACCTTCCCCTTGGTGCTCTAATCAACCCCCCTATCCTCTGCAAAAGGCACTCTGGGACAAGAGACCAGGTGGGGGTTGGGGAGGTAAAAGGCAATCTCTACTGTCTGGCTGGCACAGAACCTGCTTGCCTGCAGCCCCAAAGCTCCAAGCGGACCATACTCAGAGAGACTAATGTGAACCAGCAAACACCTGCAGAGCACTGACCCAGTTCTGCAGCCCCCTGCACACGTGCACTTTACCAAATGGCTCAGCAGCCACGTTACAGCTGCGTATGTGATGCAAGTAGCACGACGGGGTGAGCACACCAAGGTCAGCAGCCCATTCCCACAACCCAAGCGCTTTGCTTGAAACTCTCTGGCCCTTGTAAATGGCCCCAGCAGGCTGCCTGTGGAGGGCTGACACACTCCCAGCTGCTCCAGACAGGCCCTGGACTTCTGCAGTAATGCCTAAGTTGCAGCAACACCACAGAAGGGCTCTGAACACTGAGACCTCCAGCACTACAAGAGGTGCAGGTGAAAAACACCAGAGCAAGCTCAAGCGTGCCACTCGACCACTGTGTTGCCAGAAGATGCAGAGAATTTCAGCGGTCTGATCAGAGCCAGAACTAGCTCAAGGAAAATAGGATATCACTGGCAACAAAAAGGCAAGGAGAAGGACACGTTTCATTGTGACAGTGTTAGTGGTATAAGTGACATCTGACCGCCAGCAATAGAACACTTGCTGTGTGCTTGCATGTGTGCACATGTGCGTGTAACCACACTTAAGACTACTGTCAGACAAAGAACATACTGCTCTGCCGTGAAGCCTGCACAGCAACAATAGAGTAGGGAAATGGGGAACACACTCAGCCTGGGGCAGAAAAACACATACTTCCAAAGTCTTTTATGTGCCCAATTCAACCCAATCTTGTGCTTATGCCAGAAGGAATCATCTAATCATCCAGTCTGATCTCTCTATACCACAAACCAGAAAGTTTTGTTCAGTTGCCCCAAATACAGCCTGAAGCTTGCACTTGGCAACATTGCTGCCCAGAGAAGCACCTCAACTAGGGGTGACAGCTCATTGCTCCTTTGGCAGCATGTTCCAACAGATGATCCTCAAAAATAACATGCAAGACTGCTTTTCCTTATTTGAAGGTCTGACTTCAGACTGCAGATATAGCTTCCTGTGCAGCTTTTCTTCCCCAGATTGAAGAGTGCTTTAGAATTAGTACTTTCTCCCTGCGAATGTACTTACACATTAATCAAGCCAACCCTCCGTCACCTTTGTGATTAGCTAAACAGACCGAGAACTTCAGCTTTAAGTGAAGCACCTTCTCCAGTGCTCAGATCATTTCTGCATCTATTTATCACACCCTCTTCAATTTTTAATATCCTTTTTAAAATACTGGCTGCTCAGTATTCTAGTGAACAAGTTTCTAGTCATAAACAAGCTGTGGTCCCATTAGTTCTGCTTCAACACTGCAAGCTACTTTTCTGTGATTCTGCTTATGCTAGCACTTAAACATTATTTACATCACTGACTGACAAACACTGGCCCAGCACGGAGAGCTCCGCTAGTTCTGTGGTGCTTCCAGCCACAGAGCATAAGAGCGTGACAAGCTCCAGCACAGTCAATCATCTCAAAACCTGGGAGGATTGGTAGGTCCACTGATGTGTGAAATGGAGCACACTAATCAAAATAAGGTGAACCTCCCTGATACGAACAAAGGTAAACCTTGAAGCTTGGGCAAACGTAAGAGTTCAATTATCATTTGCAATGCTGTCACAGTACTAAGGAATGGAGACATGCTATGATCAACTATGATTTTCTAGTCTTCTGCTGTAGGACAGGCACCTTGCACACCCATGAAGAAGGTGCCTAGTCACTTGGATACTGCTCACATTAGGGAAGGCTGACCTCTCTCAAGACTCTCCACAGCCAAGGAAGTCTGCCCACTGCAGGCACATGCTGAGCTAAGTATTACTTGAGTTCGCAATCTGCTTTCCATGTCCTGGCATGTTCCTTACCTTTGTTAGCAACATATCTCCCTGATGGATTGTAAGCTTTACACAAGCTACAGAAAAAGATTTGACCGAGCTGCCTCGCGACACACCAAGCCATGGAGCTTTTGGGTAGAAGATTTCCACTGCCATTCTGAACAGTCAAGTAAGCAGCCTTGCTTACACTGGGATGGTATGAAGTGAGCCAGATTACAGCAACAGGAGCATGTCAGACTTCAAATTTTTACTGATCTGCCTGAATGAATCTTTGACCTTCCACAGAGATACCTGCTTTGCTCACCTGGTATTCGCTCCAATCAATATTCAGAGATTGGGTCAGAGAGACAGGGATACTTAATGGAGCATCTACATAATCCTGCAAAAAACCCAAATGCAATCGGTCAGAGAAAAGCCGTGACTTGAAGGCAGTGAGTTCCAGAAAAAAAACAAAACAACACGTGCCAAATGGTGCATCTAGAAGAAAACATCCCAGCAAAGCCTCTTTGGATGCAAAAACCTAAAGTGGTAAGAATTAACTCACAGCCTAGTGGACAAGAGGAGCTTTTCTGTGCTCTCAACAGTGAAAGTCAGGGACAAGGCATGTTAGCTTCTGAATTCCTCTACGGCTGCTGCACTCAACCGTCTCCCTCAGCAGGAGATGGAATATGAAGACAGAACTGAGAAGAGAGGCTATCAGTAAGACATCAAATTAAAAAACAGGAGCAACCCATACGCCCCACGAGAGGTCAAGCATCCTAGGCTTCAGGATAACAATTAATGTATTTTACATATGAATTTTACAATGAATAATGTAGTACATTCACTATCTGTATTGTCTGTCCTGTTGGTTTCCTCCTTGTGATCAGAAATAAGCACATGACACGTACACCATTGCTCAGGAACTCTGAGGCAAGACTTCAGCCCAGTAAAGCCCACAGCTCTCCATTTTGTAACATCCATGTACCTGTTTCCAGTTAAATATGAGACCTTCAGCTGTATAATCCCGGTCTTTGTACTCCTTAAAAAATTCACAGCCTGCAAGAAAAAGAGATAATGAACAACCGTTCAGCTAACTGATATCTAACAACTGAAGTGCCCTGTGGGACTGGAAGTGCTGGCAGCCCTGGGCTCCAGAGCACCAAACCAATCAAAACTGCTGCCTGCAGGAAGAGAAGAGCAGTAATCATCAGTACAGTGTGCAGCACAGCCTCCCAGCAGCAACAACCCAGAGCACTCAGCAGTGAACACACTCACACAGCAAAGGGCAAGCTCCAAACACACAGCAAATGTGGAGTTTGAGGGACTGATTTCATTCTTTCCCAAACAAGAGGTTTCACCAAGGAGCTATGCTTTCCAGGGCCACTGGCTTTTCCACAGATCTAAGGCATCAGCCTGACACGCTGAGTGAGAAGGAACCAGCAAAAGGAGGTGTTGGCAGAGCCCTGGGGAAAGCCAACTTTCACAGGGCATCTGCTGCAGGTAACAAGAAAGGGCTCTGTCAGCGGTGGCTGCGATTTCTCTCACATTTAAGTCTCTGCTTCCAAACATGGAATTGCCCTGTCTGAAGGAAGCAAAGGTTTCCCCCAAGCCTTCCCCTCCTGAAGTTTCTCCTTTGGCTCTGTTCCTCTCAACCAACTATTTGAAGACTCTGCTGCAAACTGCAGTCACTTAGTCACAGCTGAGCAGCACCATTAGCACTGCGGCTGCCTGCAGGCTACACAAACCACCTCTCCCAATGTACTGTGTATGGCCCAGCAGAGCCACGCTGCCCACATTACCAAGACACCCCTGTGCCAGGCACTGAACAAGGGCAATGATTCCTACCTTGCAAGTCATGAGTAACTCCAATGGTGAAAAAAACCACTTTGTGCAAGGACAGGACTAGCCCTCAAAACCACACAGTCAGGAAGCAATCTGTCAGTTGAGATTTAACTCCAATTAAACAGCGTCTTAAAGCAAAGAATGGGGGATTATGGCAGTAAGCACTGGCATCTACAAATGCCAACTACCAGTCAAATGGAAAAGAGGGTTTTTCTGCACTGGAGAGCACAAAAGCTTCTACAGATACCCCATTTTAACTCAAGTCTTTCACCCTACACAGTCATTACTCTTCGCTGGGTAAAAAACTGGCTGGATGGCCAAGCCCAAAGAGTGGTGGTGAATGGAGTTAAATCCAGTTGGCAGCCAGTCACAAGGGTGTTGCCCAGGGCTCAGTATTGGGGCCATTTCTGTTTAGTATCTTTAACAATGATCTGGACAAGGGGATTGAGTGCACCCTCAGTAAGTTTGCAGACAACACCAAGTTGGGTGGGAGTGTCGATCTGTTTGAGGTTAGGAAAGCTCTACAGAGGGATCTGGACAGGCTGGATCAATGGGCCAAGGCCAACTGTATGAGGTTCAGCAAGACTCAGTGCTGGGTCCTACACTTGAACCACAACTCCAGGCAGTGCTACAGGCTTGGGGAAGAGCGGCTGGAAAGCTGCCTGGCAGAAAAGAACCTGGGGGTGTTGGTTGACAGGCAGAAGCGTGCCCAGGTGGCCAAGAAGGCCAACAGCATCCTGGCTTGTATCAGAAATAGTGTGGCCAGCAGGAGCAGGGGAGTGATTGTTACCCTGTACTCAGCATGCACCTCAAATACTGTGTTCAGTTTTGGGCCCCTCACTGCAAGAAAGACATTGAGGTGCTGGAGTGTGTCCAAAGAAGGGCAACAAAGGTGGTGAAGGGTCTAGAGCACAAGTCTTATGAGGAGTGGCGGAGGGAACTGGGGTTGTTTAGCCTGGAGAAAAGGAGGCTGAGGGGAGACCTTATCACTCTCTACAAGTACCCAAAAGGAGGTTATAGCAAGGTCGGGCTCAGTCTCTTCTCCCAAGTAATACAGGATAGGACAAGAGGAAATGGCCTCAAGTTGCACAAGGGGAGGTTTAGATTGGGTATTAGGAAAAATTTCTTCACTGGCAGGGTTGTCAAGCACTGGAATAGGGTGCCAGGGGAAGTGGTTGAGTCATCATCCCTGGAGGTATTTAAAAGACATGTAAATGTGGTGCTCAGGGACATGCTTTAGTGGTGGACTTAGCAGTGCTAGGTTAACAGCTGGACTTGATGATCTTAAAGGCCTTTTCCAACCTAAACGATTCTATGATTCTAGGTCTGAACACTGCCTTGCTCGCTAAAGACAACAGGATCTCAGAATAACTTTACAGACAAATTACAAACCAGATATTCTTTCAACACAAACCTGGAAACATCATTAAGAATGTATCATGGCATTTGGCCAGTCACTAGAGGGGCCGGTGATCCTTAGATGTGTGTGCCTTAGATTTAACAGAATGACAACATTCCCCTATGGACCAGCACTGCTGAAATCAGGCAACATCTGCAGGGAGAATTTCCAGTTTTGTAAGGTTTACCTCTAGTGTGGCAGTGAAGAGCTGCTAAAAGAAAGCAGCTGTCCCAGATCGCAGAAGAGGAAGGACCATCACTGAATACTGCATGCAATACACAGATCCCCATACATTAACTCTACAGCTTAGCTCTATCGAGAATTACTTCTTCCTCATTCTTTACAAACCCTACAAAAGACCTGTGTACACTGTCCCTCTCATGTTCTAAGTTTGGTGAGGCATTCGGCAGCAACATATACCTGTGCCGTGTGCTACAGAAAGCAGTAATACACTTTATTTCTGCACACCTTGGCAATCTGCACAGCAAGCCCGATATAAATCTTCATGCAGCTTCTCTGAATTGTCCCTAATTTCTGTATGAAAGGAAATACACCTTTAAAAAAAACAAAACAAAACGTGTTTAAGGGCAACAACTAGTAATCAAGCAAAAGTCTGGGTTTGGATCATCTACAACAGTTTTGTTGGGTTTTGTTTTGGTTTTTTTTTCTCCTCTCCCTTTCTTTGTGTGCAAGGGAGAAAGAAGAGTCCTTTCCTGCAGGCAGACCTCAAACACAGCAGTCTCACATCCAATCCTACCACAGACCCTGACATCAGCAGGCAGGCAGCAATATTCAGCTCATCTTTAGGAGCGCAGCAAGTGACCCAGCAGTTGGTTGCTAGGCACAGGGACTAATATAGCCAGGGAGACAGGCTGGAGTGGTCTGCATCTCAGTCGTACACTGCAGGCTCAGGTTAACAGTTCTGCCTAGCACTGAGGGTATCTTACAGTGGTGCTCTGGAACACTAGGACCAGAAAATACTCTTAAAAATTGGGGTTTTACATAACACAGAGCAAGATATATATTTTGCATCAAGTAGTAGTTTGGAGTTGCAGGGGTGTCAAAGGCCATCTTAACCCCAGCTCCACCTCTGGGACTTTTTCTCCATGCTCAAATTAATTAGAACTGCTGAGAAATTATTTTGCCACCTCAAAGAGTGCCTAATGCTGACTCACACCGCCACAGCATCCAGATCTGTTGCACTGTTCTCAGTTTAAAAGAGCTTCTCTCCACAGGGAGCATGGGAAACATTCAGCAAGCCACAGTCATTTCACCACACACAACGCACACAGGTAGTTCCCAGTCTCCAGAAACGGATTGTCACCTGTCCCTTGGGAGTCCCTCTGGACATCAGTCCTGTACCTGGATATGGGATGGAGAGAAGCGTGAAATCAGCATAACGTTGAGCTTTGTCCACCTTCTCAGAAGACGTCACACTGCACAGGACAAGAGGAAAACAGCAGACATTTGTAGAGTATTTTTCATGGAGATACTAGTGCCCAAAAAGCTACCTGTCACATCTCCCTGCACAATGACCTGACTCAGTAGTGAGCAGGGGCAGAACTTACTCAACACATGCAAGTAAACAGGTATAGCCCCAAACCACTAAAGATTTCCTCTGAGAGAAATACCAGGAGAAACAGCTCCCTCTGTTCCTATGTACAAGCAGAGGGCTCCTTTACTCTCCCCTTTCTGAAGGGCTGACTGTCACATCACTGCAAGCTCTACAGAGAGAACCTACTCAGACTGCAGAAGACAGATGAAAGCAGCTATCTTGCCCATTGATACAGTTTTCTCTGGCCTAAAACCTTGGGGTTCCCTTTACAGAATCTACTAACTGATCCTGCTGTAGTACTCTTCCAGGGACTGCTCCCAGGATGCTAAGAGCATGGCCAATAGCAATTCATGTGTAAGGGCTACACTAGCTGCAATGCAAAGCCTGCAGAAAAACAAATGAACCCAGACTCACTTCAAGCCAAACTTCACCTTCTTGTTTTCCACCATCAGGTCACAGATATATCGGACAGACAGGTATCGAAGCAGCTTGATGTCGTGCCCTCTAACCTTGTCAAACAGCTGGGAGTCTGCATTTCTGCAAGACAGAACAAGGCAAAGCCAGATGAGCATGGAAGACTGACGACGTTGAGTCTGATTCTTTGCACAATACTGCCACAGTTCTTCCCTGAACCGCTTCTGGCCATAAGCTGCAAAGCACGAGCCTTGTCTCCACAGGTCAGAGTCAGACCCTGCAATGAATGGTACCGCAAACTTCATGCTTGGGGTCCCTCCCCATGTCTTAGTCTGTTCTGCAACAAGCATGTAAGATACAGAACAATTAGTCCAGCCTGGAGATGTACTTTCTGATGAAGGAAACATGCCTGTGTAATTCCCCTTTTAAATCACTCTATATATTCCTGTCTCTGCCAAGAGATTAGCAGGCTTCAGTTACACTGGCTTCAGCCAGCCATTAGCATTCAAGACCCTTTTTCAAAAGCAAGGAAAATAAAACTCGTGAGCTTGGTTATGATCTCAAGCCTGTACCCAAAGCCCAGCCTAGGAAAGAGCAGAATTGAGTGGCTGAGCCAGTCAGCTTTGGTCCAAACTCCCTTTTCCCCATCCCAGTGATGTATACAAACCTAAGTGCAGAATCTTCCTCTGAAATGTCTTCTGCATCTGCCCAAGCATCATCAGAACCTCCTGAAAGGAAAGCATTAAGAACCGGAGCACGTGTAAACCAATTCAATCTCCAATATGACAAGACATGCACGTGCCCAAAAAGGTCATGGTTTGGCACCCTCTCTCCACACATAAGTGCTCTCAATAATTCCCCATATTTCCTCTTCCTGAAAAGCCCGTTTTTTAATGTAGCCCACTCTTCCCTTGTCACTGCAAAGGACCTAGGCAGGTCAAACCTGCTACTGACAGCCAGAAGGACACCCCAATAGTGCTACACAGTGCTTTGTTAAGCCAAGCTTCAGTTCCCCCACTACAGATGCCCAATACTCCCCTGAAGAGCTTTCCCTAGAGTCCAGTATATCTCACCATTAGCAGGATTTGACTCCCAATGATTTGCCAAGGAACAGCAAGTTCTTATCCTCTTTCTTCCGTTATTCCCATCCCCAATGTTTGAGAATCAGTTTGGGAACCACCCCGAATCCTTTGGGCTGCCTTACTTGCCTACATTCTTCCCATAAATCACTCTTCATCCTCAAGTTCTTTTGTCACTGCTTCTTATGAGCTATGGCACTCTGTCCTGTAGTACAGTGCTTGGAAATGGACATGAGACATCAGTCTTTGCTCTGTTATGCAGGACCTGATAGAAGCAGGTCCATGCTAGAGCTCTGCATTGGCTCTCAGGAAGAGCTTGCTCTCATGTGTAGGTTACTGTCCCAGCACTGACCAATTTTACTAGGCAGACAGCAACAAATGGCTCCTCACTCACCTGAGAAGATATAGTTGTATCCAGTGCGCCCATAGAGCTCTCCCCAGCCAGCCAGCGTTGCAGATCTGCAAATATGCTGGAGGAAGATTTTGTTATTAACCACGCATGCTCCAAGAGTCTTTCCCTTATCAGGTCTCTGGCCTATTTGCTGTCATGTTACATAGAACTAGGTGGTACCTACATCTACCACCTCTCAGCAGTCTCCCCTGCAATCCTGGTCCAGATCGAGTTCTCCAAACACAAACTCCCAAGTGCCTTTATCTGTAGCTACTTTTTAAATCACATTTTCATATCCAGTTGTCCAATTCACTAATACAGTCAATTCCTGCCAAGTTAGCAACATCCATGCTCTGTTAATACCCTGCTTGAGCCTTATTTCCACATTCCTGTGGATAAGATTATGGATGGTCCCAGTACGACTCCAGGCAGTTCACTCCTGCAGAAAAAGGTCAGCAGGTTCAGCCCACGATAGCTAGATTAAAATTGTCACAGGTATGATTTTACTATTCACATAGTGTTTCTAAATTGAACTAAGAAAATGGAATTAAGCTACTTAAATTCTAAATGAGACTACTCCTACAGAGCTTCAATACAGTTTAAGTAATCCATATAAAAATTAATCTAATTTCACTTTCTTACAGATTCCCTTGCAGACAAGCCCACACATTCATAAGACCATTTATGCCATCTTGCCTCCCCAGGGAACAGACAAGGGAAACTTCTCTCTAGAGAGAAAAGTTATTCAAAGGGAGCTCACTGCTGGGAAAAGTAAGGGGCAGAAAGTGACAACAGTTGTCTTTCCCCTCTCAAAGACCAAATACCTTTGGTCCTTCAGAAGGGACATACATATGGAGAAAATATTAGCTCTTTGGTGCAATGCTCATGACATGGTGGGGTAAAATAGCCTGAAGTCCCCACGGATGATTTATGCAGCCTAGACAGTAAACGCTAGCTACTACTACAGGCTGCCTGCTTGTAGACAAGAACAGATTTTTACAGCATTTGGAAAGGTGACAACCAGCTGAAGACGTGGCTGCACAGTTCAAACGGCAGGGAGAAAGGTCATTTTCTAAGTTAAGACAGGTAACCCATGAAGCTTTACCTTTCCCTTGTACAGAATGACTGGGCAAACAAATCGTCCTCTACACCTCGCCATCTTACTTCGGTTGATAAGGTCCTGCAGTTTGCCAACCTGCACAGTGCTCTCAAACCTAGTGGACAGAGATTCAGTTCAGTACACAGAGCATCTTCTCACACGTCTTTCAGCGAAGCTGCTACAGGCACCCTGGGCTGTAATGCCTATCCCTTTCACCTAGAAGCCAGCTCTGAAGTTAGCAAGCAAGAGGACACTTCCTTAAGAATTGCTTCCTCTGCTATACAAGAACTATGGATGCTTTTCTGTCCCCTTTATTTTGAAAGACCAGCTGCACAGTACATGACAGCAAGCATCTTTAGGAGCTGGTATTTGAGTACTGTCAGAATGGTCTGCTACAGACTAACATGCGGATTACTAGTGAAGGAGTACCAGAGTAAGCCATTGTCTACAAAAACAAATGTTCTGCTTTCGTCCCCACCACCTTTCCATCAAAAAGAAGATCAGCACTACCATCAGAGTGAATTCACTATCAGAGCGATAATTTTGCAAGTAAAATCGAGAATCAAAGCTTGAACACTCAATGAACCTTAGTTCTGGTCACTTGAGCATTTGTGTTGCTGGGTAATTAGACAACTGTCTGTAAATTAGCTAGTGGGTTTAGCAGGGTACTTAGGTTAATGTCAGTTGCATCTGCATAACTAAATTTCGTTTGGTTTTCTGGTTAAAGTTAAAACAGAAATCTGTTCCAAGTTGGAGACATTTTCGAAACAGTTTAAAATTGCTGCAATTCGTCCAAGTACCAGCCTACCTTTGATAGGAATCCAAACTGACTTCTGAACTACACAGACCTTCAGGAGGAACTGTCAATGCAGGGAGGACTAGAGTTTCCACAAGGAATTGGAGAAGCATCCAGACTGACACAACAGAAACCAGATGAAATCTGGGCGTACAAAACTTCATGGCCATGCGCTTAGAGATGATTAACAAGAATTTCCAGTTAGCCCTTTCCAGTAGTGGAGCTCAGTAGAAAAGCCTAGATGATCTGGTTGATCTCTGGATGCTCATACTTTATCAACATGCTAAATCTGAAAAAAGGGACAAATAAGATCACGGGAAACTCTTCAGTGGGATGGAGAAGTACCAGCACTACTGTGCAGAGCACAAGGTCTCAGCTGAGATAAGGCATCTGATTCTAGTGACCTACCCACGCCTGAAAAGGCACAGCTAGATGATTAGGATGGCCAGGGGACAGTCTACGCTGCAAGAGATACCACCACGGATTGATTAGCAGAGCAGATGAAGATGAAGTGACGACACAGCAATATATGCATTGGGGTGAAGGAGACAACTTACAACGGAAGGGGAGAAGAACTCAAAGGTGAAGGACAATGCTGGCCTAAGAATGAATTAATACTTTTATGTTGAAAGTTAAAAGAAAGTTGCTAAGCTTCAGAATCAGTGAGAGTGTGGAGCAACCTACTGCAGCTGCCATTCTGGGAAGGATTAAAAAATTTAATCTATTATTAACATGGAAATTGATCTGTTTATGGAAAAGATTATTCAAGGTGGTGCCAGCGGAAGCAGGGAAACAGTGAACAAGACCTTCAAATCCTACTTTTTTTTTTGAAAAGGGATTAAATTCTCAGAATTCATAGTGGAGGCGTAATATTTTTCATGTGTTCCCCTACATACACAACTGTTTTGGCTGTCCAGTGCCAAAGAGCTTTGACATATACCAGAACTTAAAGAACAAGAACCCAAGCTAATCTTTAAAGGCTGTGGACACGAGGGTACTAAGTGCAAAGACAGGAAAAAGCTAACACAATACACTTTACATGGGAGTACGTGAGATTGCATGCTGGCAAGAGAAGCACATGCCCGATCAACGCAACCCAAATTCTGCTCATCGCTGCCATTGCAAACAGCCAAGAGCTCTGCTCCGCAATCTGCTTCCCTCTTCAGAGAGCCTTTGAATAACACACACCGCAGGCACAGCCTGTGAGAGGTTTGAGAAGAGATGCCTTCATGTATAATTCCCAACACCAAACTATTTTGAAACCTTGATTCTGACATACAGATTTGGTTGCGGGGCTGTTTTTAAATGAATGCATGCAATTAAGAGGCACATCCTGCACTCTGCTCCAGCTGTCTTTACGTTTCCCGTGCAAAAGCAAATACAGACGAAAACAAGAACTTTAATACGGTGTTACCAGGATAGCTCCATGGCACTGCTTCTAAGTCCAGAAGGTGGGATTCAGCAAAGAAGATCAGAAATTATAAGAGAAGCACCTCCCCAGGAGCTGAGACAACACAACAGGTTTCACCTCTCAGCACACTAACTGTGCTTCCCCAGAGAGGCATTGCAGCACTGGGGAATGAGTCCAAGCAGCTCGGCAGGGACCTGGGACACTGGGTGAGCGGGAAGCCCAGCACCCCACTGGGGATGTGGAAGGATAAGCCCCCCACCCAGGCTCCTGGGCCTGCTCCTTGGGAAGCCTGCATGCGCACCGGAGAGACCCGCTCTGCTATCTGTCATAGCTGTGCTACAAACAGGGCTCTCGGATTTTCTCATCTTGAGAGCCATTGTCAGTAAAGCAAGAGATAAACATGAGCTAGAGGTAAACGTGGTAAGCAAACTTGGCTGTACTGAGACTACTGTAGTAAGGGGAACAGCTGCTCTGAAGAACAGGTGCAACACTCTTACAGGGACAAGTGATTAAAAGCAGCATAGGAAGGAGTAAAATCTACTGAAAAAAGTTCAGAAAACAAGAGCACTCCTCAGCAGCAGTGTGAAAAAACATCATTAAGGCTGCTTGGCACAAGGTACAGAATGAGGTGGAAGGAATGACGTGTATCTCAACTCTATTTTTTTGGACTTTCAGGTGTTTTGGGTTTTTTTTTTCTTCGGAAGTTTGTTTTCCAGAAGGTACTGCTGGGCAACCCTACCTCTGTATTAATTCCTTGCCCATCCTCCCAAAACCAGACCCTAAACCTGAATTAATCTTTTTAAATGCAAGCGAAACATTTCCTGGAAGAGCAAGCAACTGTTTTGGCAACTGTATATTTCAGACAGGCCTGAAGCAGAGATGCTTCTCTTTGGGTAGCCATAACAGCATTGGAATCAAAGCATTTCTCTCACATTGTTAGATTACATGCAACTGTGGTCATATTTGTTTGGAGTGCAGACACATAACAGGATCGTCAGGTGAAACCAAAGACATGGCCTGTGTCTGAGGTCTGGACGTTTTCATTAAGCATAGTCACAGTAACTCTGAGACGGCAAGTAAAGAACTGAGAGCATCCCACCATTTCCATCGCCTGCAGCATCTGCCTGCTCCTTCTGGGGGGACATCAGAGATTTCCAAGCACAGGGAAGGTCCTCCCGGCTGTCAGATGCACCCTGCTACTTTCTGTGGCTTCTTGCGAGCAGCACCTGACCAAGGGGCATACAGGCCAAAACCACATGCCAAATTCCTCCTGCTATCTCCTGAACCTGCCTGGATTTCAGAGTACTGTTAGCAAACTTTGATGAAGCAACATCCTTTCTTGCCCCAGCTGCCCAGCCACAGAACGTACAGGATCAGGAAACCGATCTAGGTTAAAAATACTTATTTTTTGCTGGTTCCCCATGTGGCTTCAGAAACAGCTGTACCAGCAGAACCAACCAAGTAGTGCAGAGTTCGCACAAGCGAGAACTGCTTCCAAAAAACGTTGGTATTCTCAGAGGTGTGAAGCGTCCTGCACGCTTCAAGGAGATCTTACCAGCCGACTAAGAACATTACAAAGATGAAAGGCAGCCAAAGACACTCGATCTAGAGGGAGTGACCCGTTCACTGGAAGAGGTTCTTGCATTCTATAAGACAAGAAGTGCAACAGTCTCTATTTCGTAATTATTCCATAAGAATACTACAATGAAACTAAAAACCGGATTTGTCTTAAAAATTACTTAGCAACTTTTACAGAGATCACCCAGAAATCAGGAGGAGAGGGATGATGAAGGGTAGTGTGTTTCCATGACTCTCTGGGACAGCAAATCAAGACTTGGAAAGAATCAGTATTTAAAATGTTAATTGCCACTGCCGGCTTGAAAAAGTCACTGAAGAAAACGGGGGCACCAATTGTAAGTATACTTGTTTTGAATACTCATCAGAAAAATCAGGCATGCTTTCCTCTTGCAAGAATAGAAAAAGCAGAAGCATTCGGTTACTGAGTTATATTTACAGCTTCAGACTTCAGATTCCCTTTTTTTTGCAGCAAGGGGTTTAATCTTTTTCTAATCTGATATAACCGTTAAGCAGAAATTCTCCCACCTGACAATCAGTTGCGGCTGTTTTCCAAGGACCCCCTCCTACGGCACCCGGCCCAGGTGCCAGCATGGCAGCTGATGGTTTGCCTTCCTCAGGCAAAGCAGCTGGACATGCAAGGGGAACTTGGTGACCACCGTCCTTTTCAACATGTTACTCTTGTCTTGGACGCAGTTAAGACTGCAAAATTGCATTATGTTTTGTTGGAAGAGAAAATAAAAAAGTGAGAGACTGTCATTAGAGCTGCAGGGAGCAGCTAATGCTCAACCAGAAGCGAGACCAACGTGATTCTGTGCTTGTGGGTCAAAGTCCAGAAACGCATTGGCTTAGACTTGTGCTAAACTGCAAGCAAGCATTTCCCATTAACTCACTAAACCTCAGCGCCCACTGACACGTGTACCGCAGTGGGGGCTGACGGTTTCTGTCGAGATTGTCTCATCTGTACAGTCCCTATCAGCCCCCCCTGCCCCGAGATGCTTTCCAGACTAAAATTTCTCTCATCTGAGGTCTTCCAGCAAGACCACAGCCATTTCATCAAGACAGGGAGAGCATCGCACAGTCCTGCTCCCAGCCACGAGCTCTTTGAGTCTCTGGGCAAGCTGCAGCAGAGCAGTCATTAGGATCCACTCGAGGACAGCGTGCAGTGGAGCTGGCGCTGCCGCGGAGCACCCTGTTTCCTTCGCACCCCTCGAGTCACAGGCTTAGGTTAGCAGCTTTCACCAAGGAAAGCCCAAGAGACTCGGGGAGCTCGGCAGCCAAGCGCAGCCCTGGCAGGCAGCGCGGGTGCCCCGGGAGCGGCTGACACCGCCGGCTATAATTAGCCGCAGCGCAGCCTGGCGGGGCTTCCCCCGGCCGGCGGGAGCCCCGGAGCGGCAGCCACGGAAGCTCCCCGCGGGCAAAACGCGAAGCCGCCTCCGCCGGCTGTCAGCCATGCGAGACGGGGGTGCGGGGCGGGGGGACCGGGGGCCTTACGGGTCGCGGCCGGCGCCGGCATCGCGCTCCAGGAGGACGATGTGCCGCGGGTAGTGGGCG
>VYZV01009684.1:2106-83655 GCA_013401275.1 Pandion haliaetus | reverse complement strand
CCCCCACCCCCCACCCCCTTCGGCAGCGCGGCGGCCGGCAGGATGCTGCCCTCGCAGGAAGCCTCCAAGCTCTACCATGACAACTACGTGCGGAACTCGCGCGCCATCGGCGTGCTCTGGGCCATCTTCACCATCTGCTTCGCCATCATCAACGTGGTGGTCTTCATCCAGCCCTACTGGGTGGGCGACAGCGTCAACACGCCCAAGCCCGGTTACTTCGGGCTGTTCCACTACTGCGTGGGCAGCGGGCTGGCGGGCCGGGGGCTGTCGTGCTGCGGCTCCTTCACCGGCTTCAGCACCATCCCCTCGGGCGCCTTCCAGGCGGCGGCCTTCTTCGTGCTGCTGTCCATGGTGCTGACGCTGGGCTGCATCACCTGCTTCGCCCTCTTCTTCTTCTGCAACACCGCCACCGTCTACAAGATCTGCGCCTGGATGCAGCTGCTGGCAGGTACTCACCGGCACCGGGCATCCCCCCACCCCGCCACGGGCCTTCTCTGGGCACTGGGGGTGGGGAGGGGGGGGGGGGGATGGGGGGTTTGTCGGGACGGCAGCAGGCGGCGGTACTCGAGGAGCTCCAGGCATTGGTGGAGGGGCTGCTGGTCGCAGGGAGCACCGAGGTTGCTCAAGGAAGCTGGGCTGGGTCCAAGCACTGCGGGGCCGTGGTTCCAGGAACCAGCCCCAGGGCTTCCTGGGACACCCTGGCCAGGCGCTAGCACTGACAGAGTACCAGCAATGGCCACCAGCTCAGGGCACTGGCACCCAGGGCTCCCCAGGCACTGGTGTTAGGGCCTGTGGCCACAAGGAACACCTGGGTTGCCTGAGAAAGCTGGGCTGGGTACAAGCACTGTGGATCCATAGGACATCCTAGCCAGGAATCGGCCTCAGGACACCCCAGGGCTTCCTGAGACACCCGGGACAGGCACTGGCACCGACTGAGCACCGGGAACAGGAGGTGCCGGCTCTGGGCACTGGCACCCAGGGCTCCCTGGGCAGAGGTTGGCTGCAAGAAACACCAGGGTTGCTCACGGAAGCTGGGCTGGGTACAAGCACTGCAGAGCCACGGGGCATCCCAGCCAAGAACTGTCCCCAGGGCATGCCAGGACTTCCTGGGGCACCCAGGCCAGGAACTACCACTGAGAGAGCACCAGGAATGGGCACCTGTTCCAGGCACTGGCACCCGGGCCTCTGCAGGCAAGATCTGGCCCTGGGGAACCACAGGGCTCCTTGGGACACAGTGGGAAAGCTGGATCACGGACCCACCTTAGGGGACCCCAGAACAGGCACCAGCCCTGGGGCACCTGGGCAGCCTGAAGCTTTGGAGCACCCCAGGACACCCTAGGCCAGGGACCAGCCTCGAGGCACCCCAGTACACCCCAGTCAGGGACCAGCTTTGGGAAACCCTACAACAAGGTCTGTCCCACAGAGTCAAGGACCAGCTGCAAGGATGCCCTAGGACACCCTGGACCTGGGACCAGCCTCCGGGGCACCCCACATGAGGGACTAGTCTCCTTGTCTACCTAGCCCCAAGGGCATCCCTGACCAAGACTGGTCCCAGGGGATACCCACTTTAGGGGAACCCCCATCACTGGCAGGAGCCCATGCATGGACCCCCCAGCCCTGTAAAAGCACCTGTGCGCAGATAGACCCTCCAGCTCCCCCTTAAAGAAATGTTGTGCCCAGGCACCCCCCACTCCCTCCAGC
The DNA here is from genome assembly GCA_013401275.1 of Pandion haliaetus. Classification (NCBI taxonomy): domain Eukaryota; kingdom Metazoa; phylum Chordata; class Aves; order Accipitriformes; family Pandionidae; genus Pandion; species Pandion haliaetus. The sequence goes on along the minus strand of VYZV01009684.1, from coordinate 81,954 downwards.
ATCATGAAAGGCCTGTGAGGACAGACCTTCCTCAGCTCGCTGCATAAAGAGACCCTGAGTACACCACTTCCCCCAGAGAGAGAGAGAGAGAGAGACACACACACCATACATTTACCTTCATGGCTCCTCAGAAGTGACCACAGGCTCAAGCCCAGTCATTCCCCCCCCAAAAGTGACCCTGTCTATAGATGCTCCTTAGCTCTCTCCACAAAAGAAACCTCACCATAGATGTACCCCAACACCCTCATAGACTCACTTCTCAAAGGGACACCATACAATAACCCAAACTTTTCCCCAGAAGGGGACCTGATGTGTATATTGATAAGGATCCCAAGTATCCCCTTGTGCGCAGACCTCCAAGCTGTCCTCACAGAGGGTCTGTCCCCTGTACTTCCCCCAGTAGCGAGACACTTTGCTTCCTTCTCTTTCCAGTTTTACCACCTGTGGAAAGATGTTATGTTACTCCCCGCTGCGTACAAAGTGTGAATAGACCTAGAGCTTCCACTAGAAGGACCCAGAGTCCCCCATATTCCTAATAAAAGGGCCCCAGTCTGCCTCCCCAGGAGAAAGACCCCAGTCATTGATGTGGGAGGATACAGCCCCCCCGCTAGGGGCTTGCAGCTAGCCCGGCTCTCTCCCTTGCAGCTGGCTTGGGCTGGAAAGCCTGATCTCTGCTCACCCTGATCAGGACCACAGCCAGACCTGGTGCTGCCTTGGCTTATTGGGAAATTCCTTCATCTTTAATTTTCCCTGTCCCGAAGATTTACCGGTTTAAGGCAAGCTCAGAGCCCAAATCCTACCGATTGTCAGCAGCTTAATCAAGTGGCTTGGAGCGCCTGGCCGGTGCTGCTGCTGTGCAGGGAGCTGTGTGACAGAGGGCACTACACCAAAGGTACCCCCGGGCTTCCTCCCTGGTGCCTCCTGTCCTGCCGCAGCTCAGGCTTGGGTGGCCACAGCAGCACCCTGGGTACACCTCTGGGTACCCTTCGCGCTACCCTGGGGCTTGTCCCTGCTCGCACTTTGCACCTTGTGGCTACACTTGTGTTGCTCCCAACTGCACTTGTGAGAACCCCAAGTGCGTGGCTTGCTGGGGCCATGGGCTGGCTCTCCTGGCCCCAGCTGGTCCAGGCTTGGCTCAGAGCTCTCCCAAAACAGCATGGCTACGGAGCCTTTCTGTGTCAGGGAAAGTCCAAGGCGGCATTAACAGATGCTGGCCATCCACCCTGCTCTGAGACGGGGCAGCACGAGAGAGCTTCTGTCCTGCAGGAGAGGCTGGTGTCACCATCAGGGAAGGCCAGGATGCAGAGGCGGTGGGGTGGTGTGTCCTGGCCAGAGGGAGCCTCCTCTGTGGTGGGGGGCCAGGCAGGGCTGAACTTCCCTGGGCATGTCAGAAGCAGCCGCAGGTGGATGCCTTACCTTGCACAATGAGGAGGAGCTGCCGTGACCCATGGAGAGGACACCATGGGTGAAATCCCATGGGTAGGGCAGGGATGTGGCCCGACACAGGTGCCAGCAGAGTGTGATGGCAGGCTTTGGAGACTTACCCACCTGGGAGGTCAGAGGATCGTGCCAGAGCAGAGGGCTTGGAGGGGCAGAGAAGGGAGAGGCATTCCTCCTGTCTTGGTGAGGTTTTAGCTGAAGGAGGACTTGCACCGCTATGGCAGAAGCAACAGCAAGGCCCAAAGTTTCATGGTCTCACTGGGGAAAACCAGATAAAGAAGGTGAAAGGCAGAGAGATGGGGTAGAGGTGGGTCTACCGTGTCCCTAAAGGATGGCTGGTACAGAATACAGGGCTGCTGAGCGAGGGCACAAATGGGCTCTTCAGAGAAGAAAAATCAAGAGCAGGGAGGTGGGGGAGGAGGAGAGGAAGAGGATCAGGAATTCAGTACCTCTTTCAGAAAAAAAAAAAAAAAGTTTAAATCGTCAATATCTAATTAGTGGACGACAATCAAGGAGGGTTTAATTAGAGCTTCACAGAAAGCTCCAGCTCAAAAGCCACTGCCCCCCCAGGAGGAAATTGGATCTAATTAAGAGAAGACTGCTTTATCACAAATAGAAACGTAGCCATCTGCCCTGTTCAAAATCCCAGTAACGCAAAACTGGAGATTTTGCTAAATCCTTCTGTTATAAAACCAGAAATGGGCCTTTAACATGAGCACGTCAACAACTGTATGACCAACAGCACCCTGGTGCCACCGAAGTCCTCAAAATTAGCGGAGGAGCTCCTTCAGAAAGTCCCATGGGATGATGCTTACTTGAAGAGAAATGGGCTGCATGGGTGATCCTTCTTGTCCACCCTCCATGGAGGGCTGGTACAGGAGCAAGATGAAGGCACCTGGGCTGATTTTGTGGATGCCTCCATTCCAGTGACCACACAGCAGTCGTCTGCTGGAGAGCACAGGAATACGCCACCACCACCATACACTGAGGAGGCTGCCCAGGGGCCGGAGCATTTCCTCTGATTCCCTAATTCTCTGCTGTTACGTAAGATGCGCTCACCCTATGACTTACCACTGAGCTTTGAACAAAGTTGTCCTGGTATCTGGCACTAACGCCAGAGCGAAGGACCCCAGCTGCCTCTGTGTGGCACCGCAGCCACGTGCCTTCCATGAGGATTGTCACTCTGAGCGGCTCTGGGGCTCTGTTTTCGGGGGGAGCTTTGGTTTTGTACTTATAGTCTACTGAGGGTGAAAAGAGGCAGGCAGCTGAGCACACAGTCCCTCTTGCACAGAGGATATGACTGGCCACGTTTGAAGGTGTTTCCCCACGCTTGAAGTCCGGCAGTCAGTGTGGTGAGACCTTCCAGCTCCCTTAGGCCAGGCACAAGCACGGCACATAGCACACCTTTCCACCTGGGGCTATGTAATTGGCCATGGGTCTGGGGTTTGTCTTGATCAGTGGCACTTTGGAGTTAACTATGCCATGTCCAGGCACCTTGCCCGATGGAGCATATGATAATACATATCCATCTCAGCCCTCTTCTCCTTCGGGAACCCCCTTCAGAGCTACACTCACCTCTTGGATGGGCCCTTCCCACCCACCAGCACATGAACCAGGAGTAGGGGCAGGGCCTTGATCAGCAGCTTCATCTTCTGCACCTGAGCTGCATTTGCCACCACCTGAGTGGGGACACCTCACACGGCACAGCTGCGCAGCATCGTTTGGGCACGTCCGTGGAGAGGCGTGGTTAGGAAGCCCAGTTGCCAACTTCCAGGCTGAGCACAGCTGAGCTGCGTGGTGTGGCTGCAGCCCTAAGGGAGAGCAGGCCGAGTGAATACCGCAGCCCTGAAACACTCCCTGGTGCTGACAGTGATGTGGTGGCTCTGCTGAGCCGCATCAGGATGGGCTCATCTTCCCGACTGGGACTTGCTGGAGAGTCAGCTCCTCTCAGAGTGAGTTTGAGGTTTCAAAAAAATTGTTTTCATGGATATAACAGTCATTCATTGAAATTCTTGATGAAAAAATGAGAGACAGATACCACTGCTCCAAGCCAGCTGGAAGCGTAACTGGGACAGCTGCTGGGAATGAGGATGAAGTAGCCTCAAGCCCTTTCTCTGCCCAAGGGAGAAATATTGCCAATATATGATCTTCCAGGTGAACTGCTTCCACCTGTTGACCTTGCAGCAAAAAGAAGATATCACTGCAAAAAAACTTTGCATTTGCTGAATCACTGGTTTCTGGCCCCAAAAAAAGCTTTCCTGAAGATTTCCCCTCTCCTTCCCCTGCCACTCCTGTCATGCAGTGGGGACAGGAGCAGCGACACAGCACAGACCTCGTGCTCTGCAGCAGGCAGCCCTGGGCTTTGGAAGGCAATGTAACCCTCCCGGAGTAGCTGTTAATGTGGCTACAAACCCACAGGGAGTGGCTGTGCCGGGCGTTTCCGAGCTGCTGGTGTCCTGGAGCTTGCATCCCTTAACTGTTGTTCCAGATAAAGTAACTGTCAGTTCTGATTCATACAAACTCATAACTCTATTCTGAATCCTGCTGGTTTGTTGGCTCGGAAATAGCCTGTGGAGCAAAATGCCCTAAGGGAGCTCCTGTCTGTGTAAATGGCCGGTGCTAGCCGTCCTGAGCACGCTGCCTTTAATTTTCATTTATTTTTGAGGGATTTCTATTTTTAGGAGAGCAGGGGGCTGTGTTTGTCCCCTTTTCTTTTGGGGCTCAGCTCTCAGGAGGTTTCAGAGTGAGAAGCAGCCCCTCCAGACCCTAAAGTCACAGCACAGCCCCTGTTCCCTCAGGCATTCGGGGCTGGTGTGCAGTGCCCAGGGGCACCATATTGGGGATCTCCAGCAGGGACTCCTGACGTGCTGATGGCACAGCATTGTGGCAAGCGGCTGTGGGCACATATGGCACCCATAGCTTCCTCCCCTTTGGCACAAAGTATATAGGAAGGGCCAGGGGGTCACTGAAATACCCCTGGCAGAGGCATGGCTATGGTGAAGGTGGCAGTGATGTGCATGAGGGCAGGGGACAGCCAGCTTGCTGAACCTAAGGGAGGGTGAGCGGCTCCCCGGGGGCCAAATGCCTCAGTGTCCCAAAGCCAGGTTTAACAAGACCCTTTGGGACCCAGCAGTTGCTGGTTTTCCCCCAGTTACCCCCGCATTTTCCGGTTTTCAGTCCCTCGTGTATCCTGTGGCAGGGTGATGCTCTGCATGCCTGTGCACAGGGGGAGGCCATGTTTCTCAGCTGCAGGTCATGTCCTTAGCCCCTTCCACCCATGGCAGGCAAGAGCAGTAAAAGCCAGTCTTCATCCAAACCTGCAGACTAAACTAGACAGCAAAAGTGATTAAAAAACCAGATTTGGATCCTGCAGGCACAACTGCACGGGTCTGGGGTGGTGCTGGCATAACCGTGGTACTTGGCAAACACATGGGTTACTCCGATGGTCCAAATTAGCTAAATGCACCTTCTACCGGGGGATGTTATCCTGCCAGGAGGAGTCTCCTCATCTCTCTCTGCTAAAATCTCACTCCAGTGTTGCAGCCTGAGTCATAACATTGAATTCCCTTCAATTAATTTCTTTTGCACGGATATCAAAAGCCCTTGAGATGCCCATTTCTTTTCTAGGCGACCCTGACAAGGGAGCACCAAGGATTGGGAAGCCATGAACCACCTGCAAAACCAAGCCAAGAAATGATGGTTTTGGTGGGGCCAGAGTCCCAGCCCCAGCAGGATCCTGCAGGCAGCCCTGCAAACTGCAGCTCGTTCATCCTCCCTCCACATACACCCTGTTCCAGTGATCACCGAAGAGCCCAGTCTCAAATCTGTCTTTCCAGCTGGGAAAACTCTGGAAGAAGGGGTTGGAACCCAGGGCCTGGGGGAGGGATGGCAGCTGTGGGGTGTGACAAAGCGGCTGGCTGTCCTTAGTGCCATCGGCAGTGGGGACCGGCACCACACCCTCAGAAGAAGAGGAATTAAAAGCAAAATGGACCGGAGTTGGGTTATTTTTTTCCTCTTCAATAGTAGCTCTTGTAGGAGTTATCACTTTGTGTTTTTCATGCGGTTGCAAGGCATAGAAATAGGCTGTTTTAAACAAGAAATAAGGTTTTCCTGCAGGTCTGCATGGGACCTCAGGGTGTTTGGAGGCAGGTGCTGGCAGAATGGTGCTGCAGGCAGAGGGACGGGCAGGCAGAGCCCCGTCCTTGCGCCCCTCAGACCTGCTGCGAGGGGATTGTTGAAGAGGGCAGTGCTGAGGCCTGTCGACCATGTGGGGATCCCCTCCTTGTTCTTGCTCTGCACGTCAGTGTCGCTCCTTGCTGCAGGCACGGGAAGATGTTTCCAGGACATCAGGCGGCCTGGGGACACACGGAAAAGGGAATTGCTTGTGACAGAGCAGAGGACTCAGCTTGCTGCTGGGAACACGCAAGACAGATGGGAAGAGGAGAGTGCTGCACTGCTCTCCCTTGGGAGAGGACCTGCCTTTGGTGGCATGGCCCCGGCATGGCCACCTCCCAGGGAGCTGCAGAGCAGTGAGGGTCTCATGGGAAGAGGCTGGTCGCCCTCAGGCAGAGGCATCTGGGTACACGTGGTGACTCAGGGACGCTCCTTTGCCCTGGTAGTAAATTTGTAGTTTAATTCTCTCTGGCAAACAGGGGCTGTGAGATCTCAAGCAGAGCTCCTGGAGTTGCTCTATGGGCCAGGGCACAGGCTCCCCTTGCCCTGTGCCAGTGCAGAGCGGGCACATGGGGACAGGAGGGACCAGGGCAGGCAGACGCAGGCTGGAGCCAGCCCCAGTAGTCCAGGCAGGGGCCATCGCTGGCTGTCCCGCATGGCTGTGTTGTGACAACCCGCTGCACCGGTGGCTCACATGCTGTGTGTTTTTCCCACACCTTTTTGAGTCACTCTCTGCTTTTACCTTAAACCCTGTCTCTCGTGTCCTCCATGAATGCCGCAACCCTCCAGCACGTTAATCCACTGCCTCCTGCATCACTGCCCTGTCCTGCCATGTTTGGGACCTGCTGATGCCCTGGGAGACCCTCACACATGCACCTGTGGTGTTTGCAGAGTGGCGAGCTCTTGGCGAGCTCCTGCTTTACCCACGCAGTTGGATCCACCCGGAGCCCAAATAAATGCTCAGACATGCAGAGGAAATACCAATACTTGCAGAATCGAGAAAAGACCCAGGGGCTGCCGTTCTGCTCCTGTGAGGGACCGACAGAGAGCTGTGCACAAAAACCGGGAGGCCGCCCAAGCCCTTGCTGGTGCAGGTAAAATTGGCACCTGATTTTTTTACTTACATTTGCCTTCTGCCACCCTGGAGCACTGCCTTGTTCTTCTCTGCTGGGCTGAGAGGGGCTGTTGCTGAGGGCTGCTGCCCACCCAGGCAGCTGGAGCACTTGCCTTGCCGCTTGTTGTGCTTTCCTCCAGCTTCACCGTGTGATTGCGGCTCTTTTCTCCTCCTCACTGATTTTGGCAGAGCTCTTACAGCCGTGCACATTTCCAGGCTGGGTTGTGTCAGTCTGACCAGCGCTGCGGGGGGAAAAAACCACCCCCTCACTGGGGATGGCCACAGAGCACTTTAGCTTTTTCACAGCTGCACTGCACTGGGAGCTCAGTGGATCCTAAAATCCACTTGGCATCCCTGCTTTCCCAGGAAGAGTCCTCAGTACAGGTCTGCTGCTCCTCCTCGTCTTTAATTTGGGCCCTTGGCTGAATTAAATGCCATCTCACTCGAAGGTGCCCAGGTTAGCAGGCAGGCCAGGTTGCTCCTTGCCATTTACCGTGCAGCACACAGCATCAGTGCTGATTATATGTTTCCTTCCAGAGGGGATGGGTTTGTGTTGGTCCGGTCCCAGCGGGCAGGGAGCTCCCCCAGACGCGGCCGTGCTTGGCTGGGAGTCCCGGGTGATGATGTGCTGGAGATGCCAGCTTGTCAGCTCCTCGTGCACGCACTGCGCTGTGCAGTCATGCGATGCTGGGGTGGCACTGGGGCTGTGTACGGTGGTAAATCATCTTGCAGAGCTCGCCTCTGTGTGCAAAGATACTTTTACCAAGCAGGTTTGTAATGCGGACGGAGACAGCAGAGACCAGGCAGCAGCTGCTGGGTGGTATTACGTGCCAGTGCGTGGGCTGCTGAGGGCGACTTGCCTCCGCGTCCCTGTGCTTTCCTGGGGAAAGCAGTCAGCACAGCTCATCGGGATGCGAGGACTGTGCCGAGTCCCGGTGCTCTGCCCTGTGCCAGCCCTGTGCTCGCTCACCAGCCAGACCACAGGCTGCTCGTCCCCTCGGGCTGCCGCCGTGGCAGCACTCATGCCCAGCAGGGTGTTTGGGCCCCTTCAGCGATAAGGGATGGGGAGGTACCTTGTTACTTGGGTGGGCACAAGCCTCTCAGTTCTTCCCTAACCCAAGACAAAAATACTTGCAGGGCACCCCAGCCACTCTCCAACATCATTAGTATTTTTAGCCTTCCCAGCTGATACAGGGTGAGGATCTTTTGTAGTTGCTGTAGTTAGAAAAAATGTCGCCTCCTTACCTTGGCCATCATGGGCTTTGTCTTGGCATGTCCCTTCCCGTTCATTCTGGTGCTCCCTGAAGTCTCCTGGCTCAGCATGGAATGTGTGGGATGGAGGCACGCTGAGCAAGTCACCCCACTGGGAGCGGTGCTTGCAGGCTGTAAGACGGTTGGGTGCAGGGCCTCCTGGGGATGATGACCCTCTTGGCAGGCAGCATCCCTGCCCACAGCATGCCGGTAGCTCCTGCCCACATGTAGGGAACCTGCGGTGATGAGGAAAGCCCGTGGGGAATCACTGATCCTATGGTTGATGCTCGAAGAAACCAAGACCCTGAAGTCTCCATCTGTCTGTGGGCCAGGTTTGGGGCAGCCACGTACAAACGCAGTCCCCTGGGGCTGCCAGAGCAGCGGTGGCCGTCACCCACCATGCTGCCTGGCTGTCCTGGGGCCAAGGCGGGGTCCCTGCCGGGTATGGGCTGCACTGACCAGGGGGCTCAGCACCCAGCATTGCCACCCCTGTGTCCCCTCTGATGCTTCCCCTCCTCTCCCCCTTGCAGCGCTCTGCCTGGTGCTGGGCTGCATGATCTTTCCCGACGGCTGGGATGCAGAGACCATACGGGACATGTGCGGGGAGAAGACAGGGAAGTACTCCCTGGGAGACTGCTCCGTGCGCTGGGCTTACATCCTGGCCATCATCGGCATCCTCAACGCCCTCATCCTTTCCTTCCTGGCCTTTGTCCTCGGCAACCGGCAGAACGACCTGCTGCACGAGGAGCTCAAGACAGAGAGCAAAGGTGAACGCTGTGCTGCCAGGGGTCCCGGGGCCCCGCACCACGGCCCTGGGGGGGATCCCGGGTGGGAATAGCCCAGGGGGCTTGGCCCCTCTGGCAGCCTGCAGCCGAGCGAGGGTCCCGTGGGCTTAACTGCCACCTGCAAAGCGAGGCAGGCCAGGCAGGGTGGGAGCGGGCTGCTGAGCCCTGCCCTGCCTGACCCCCTCTCTTCTGTTTCCACAGATTTTGTCGGCACTGCGGTAAGTCCTGAGTGTCACTGTCCTGTCCCCTAGCCCCGACCGTGTGGCGTGTCTGGGTGTGACTGTGCTGGGTGGCCCCACGTGGGATGGGATGGGGGGGACCCTGGCCGTGTGGGGCAGTGGGACTGGGGGCAGCGGCGACAAGGGGGCAATGGGGAAGGGAGGCAGCAGGGATGGGGAACAGACATGTGGATAGCACATGCTGGTGGCACGATGGCACGGTAAGGCCTGCCCAACACCAGCCCCAACCCGCTGTGCTCTCCCCGCAGAGGATATAAGGCCGAGTGCCCGCAACAGGACCTTCTTCCCGCGGCCAGCAGCCTGGGCACTCCCTCCCCGTCCTGCCCTTCGTTTGCTGCCAGCGGCCACGCAGCATCCCGCACCGCTCCCCGGGCCCTGCTGCCTGCGCCGGGGACGTGCCGGCTGCCTGCCGCGTCTACAGCCACCTCCATGTTCATGCCGGCACCACCATCCCACGCACCCTGCCAGCTCCGCACCCCTCACTGCCCGCAGGCCGCCGCCGGGGCAGGATGCCCCAAACCTGCTTCGTTCGAGAACAGCATCCAACTGCGGTTTTGTTTCAAGAAAAAAACAGTCTCAGAGTTTTTAACAGATTTCTACATCCCCAGGACTCCCAACCCACTGTCTCCCACCTGAACACGTGCCCAGTGATGCCCCACACCAGCTGCTCCGGGCCCCGACCCCCTCCCTGCTCCCATTTTGTACAGCTCCGTGATCCTGTCTCCACAGCCAGGGGACCTGGCAGCTGGGACGGGGCCCAACCCCTACTTTTACGTGTAAATTCATATTCTCTAAACAGGGTAAAGTGACTTGAGCCCCCCCGCCCCAGGAGCCCAGCCCCAGGACGTGGTGTTTCCCAGTATGTGGCCAGGGCTGCAGGCTGCCGCTTGCTCCCCCTGCAGCATGGGGACTGCAGGGGCCTCGCTGCTGCTGGGCCGGCCGCTGGGACACCCAACTCACGCTGCTGCTGAATGTAAGGCCTGGTAAGTGGGAGCAGCTGAACATGCAAACCCCCCCAGGCGGGCACAAGAGGACCCCTCTGCCAGCCCCCTCCCTGAGCTGGCCGCAGGCTGTTGCCAAACACCTTCCTTCCCCATCCCCATACGGTGCTTTATCTCCACTGGTGATGGCAAGGCTCTCCCTGCCACACGGTGTGGCTGGGGGGTACCTGGGCACTCCTGTACCCACGCCGGCCTCCTGGCCGCGTCCCGGGGCTGCACCTCGCTGGCCTATGGTGATGGCCCACGGTGATGGCCCACAGGGAGCCGGCAGCAGCTGCCCCGGGCAGCACTGAGCCCCAGCAGCCCCCGAGCATGACCCAGCCTCAATTGCACACACACAGCACCCAAGAGCCAGCACTGACACCCCCGGTACCCTCCCCTGCACGGGTGGCCGCAAGCCGGCTGCGGCTCTGCTGGCCAGACCGGTGTGTGTGGGCTTCCCCAGGTCCTGGCTGCGGGGGGCTCGGGTCACCGCAGCCCTTGCAATGCAATAAAGTCCTCAGCACTGGCCGCATCTCAGCACGAGTAGCCGGGGGCTGTTTGCAGGGCCCCGGGGCAGGGCCCCCAGCTCCCTGGGGAGCGACAGGCCAGGGGCAGAGCTGGACCCAGTGGGAGTGGGGCACAGGGAGCAGAGCGGGACTACGGCCCCAGGATGGGCAGCCCTGGGGCAGAGGAGCTGCTGCCAATGGGGCAGGGCCACCGCACATGGAAGCTGCTGGGGGATGGCAATGAAGGGCTCCGCTGGAACCATCGCCCAGCCTGGTGAGCCAGGGTGCCCAGGGCCGGCGGGGAGCAGGTAAGTCGTGCCCTGAGGCCCTGCGGGGCGGCAGTGAGGGATGGAGCTGTGCCGAAAAACCGGCTGGGAGCCAAAGTCACTTGGGACAGCGTGCGTGCTGATGCTCCTGCCAAGGGCCTCTGCCAGCCATGAGCCCGGTGGTGTCTGCATCCCTCCGGCAGCCGCCCCGCTGGAGCAGGGCTGGCAGGAACCCCCCGTGCCCGGCCCCAGCAGCACCCAGGTCTTGCCAGCTTGTGAGTGCTGTTGCTGGCTGAATTGGAAAAACAAACGAAGAAAATCAGTGGAGAAAGGAATACAGTAGCTGTAATATATCTGTATTTTAGTACAAAGTTTGATACAGTGTTTCACAAAACCTTATTGAAAAATATAATTCAAACCAGACGAGCTTGGAGCCCTGTGGTGTGGGGAGGATTGGGATGGGCTCCTCCAGGCACAGCTGATAAAGACAAGATGGTTTGTGAGGAGGTCGAAGGACCCTGGGTGGGCACCAGCCCTGGCACAGCTACACAGCCTGGGGAGAGCAGCGGGGTGGGCGTCAGAGCTGCAGTGGGGAAGGGAGGGTGGGGAGCCCACCCTGCACCCCGTGGGTTTGAGCCTCCGTCCGTGCAGGCTGGCACACGAGGCGGGCTCTGGCCAGAGCCAGTCCCCAGGGAATGGGTCTGTCCCGCCCCATGGCAAGGCAGGAGGTGGGATGGGGGTCCCATCTAACCCTAGGAGCGTTTCAACCCTCCCCTTCTGCCCATCCACGGGTCACTACAGAGTCGCAGCGCACCACGGGCGGTCTGTCGGCTCACGGGCTGACACAGGCCAGCAGGAGCCTCCTGAAATTCAGCAAATTCCTGCGTCTTGATGGAAAAACAACTCACATGGCCCATCAGTCCAATGGCGTGCTCTGGTAGAGGAGCGGGGACAGCTTTCCAGGCTGTGCGAGTGTGAGGGCAGCCCGGGGACCTCTTGGACATCTGAAGAGCTTTAGCCAGCTCTGGCCTCCCTGGTACAGGACACTGAACCCAGGCAAGCCCAGTGCAGGCACACGGCACGGAGGAGAGGCCGAGGGATGGGCTTGGTCAGCCTCTGGGAGAGAAGAGGAAGAGTTTGTTGCTGCCTGCAGCTGCTCTGGGGGGAAGGCACAGAGGAGAGACAGCCAGACTTTTCGGGGGGGACGCATAGGGACAGGATGAGCCACAACACACACCATCCCACAAGGCGTCGGGGGGAACGTTTTCACAGTGACGGTGGTCGAACACGGGAGATGACGGGCACTTCAGATGTGCCAGCTTTGGGGACTGGCAATCGGAGGCACACCTGGTGGGTCCCACTCCAGGCTCAGCCCATCTTGGGCTTCCTAAGGAAAAAGCAAGCAGTACGAGAACTACAAAACCCGGGCACCAGAAACCAGGTTTTGAAGCACGTGCAGTAGCACAGGGGACATCCTCCACCCCATCTCCTCTCCAAATGAGCTTGAGCAAGAAGAGCAGCACCACAGCCACAATCTCAGGACCCCAGCTGGGAAGCTCAGGGAATTTCCCTTTCCTTGGGAATGGCAGCTCCCAGAGAGCGGCCCCTGGCTTCACCTGAAATGCTGGCAAATGGGAGGTCTGCAGGGCTGCTCCTGCAAGGTTTCACTTACCCTGTAGGGACAGGGAAGAGACCTCAACGTGCACCCCTCCTCACCCCACGACCTGGGCACCAGCACTCAAGGTTGTAAGGAAACAGAAAGAAGCTTTCAAATATACTGGTTTTCAAGTTAAGTATTTTTATTATCAAAATTATTACATCTCTTGTGAAAGTTCAAATGTTACAGCATGGTGTAAAAACTCCACTAGAGTAAGAAGCTACAGCCCCCACCTCTCCATGAGCTTTCCAGGGTCCCTCCCTCCTGCCCCCCTGCTGCGCCCAAAGGTGCCGGAGCCTCGAGGCAGAGCCCCCCCAGCTCCCTCCCGCCACCCGGCAGGGCAGAGCCCGCCTGCCCCGTGCTGTTCAGAGCACGAAAGGGGAGGTATGCACCCCCAGGGCTAAGCCGAGTGAAGTTTACACCTATTTTATACAGTATACAGACACCCAACTGCAGGGTGACAAGTTCCATCCCAACACGCTCACAGCCAGACAGCGTGAGAAAATTACTCTTTGTTTCAATATTTTAAAAGTCTCCCCTAGGTTGAACAAACACCTGATTTCAATTGTGAATTAGAGAAACCTGTAACAGTCCTAAAAAAAGGAAGAAGACTGTGCATCTGAAAAGACAGGGGAGACAGACTCACAGCATTATGTTATCCAAGAGAAAGGAGAAGTTCCACTGCAGCACCAGGGATGACACCTGTCGTATATTAGCTAACCTACTATGGTTATAACTGAATATAAAATTAGATAAATAAAAACACGCCCGATATTACAGTAAACAAGTGAGAAAGAAGCTGGCAATCGTATGGAATTGAACAGACAGCGCACTGTGTCTGGGCTGGCTCTGCTGCCACGCTCGGTGGGTGACGGCATGTCCTGGTTTCAGCTGGGATAGAGTAAATTTTCTTCTTAACAGCCGACACAGTGGCTGCAAAGACAAGACATCCCGCACTGAGAGCCTCTGGCTCGGCACAGACCAGGGTCCCCACCTCACCACCACCTCCCTGCAGCCCCCACACGCCACAGCATCACTTTACTTACTGGGCCCCCGGTCACCCCGCAGCGTGTCTGCGCACCGGCAGCCAGAGACCCCCCCGGGCATGGTGGCATGTGGCAGCACCACCCCAGCAATGCTCCCGTTCACAGACCTGCGACGGACACGGCAATCTCGCCCCGTCAGAGCAGCATGCGACAGTGCATCCCAGATCCTTTGCAGCTTCAGGCACACACACTCCAACCCCCTCCCCGTGCTAGTTCACATTTGCGGAGGCTCTGCTGTCCTGGAAAAAGCTCCGACCACGGCAGTCATGACCCAGGCCCAAAGGCAGCCGTGTGCGCTCGTCTGCTTGTGACTGGAATGATCGTAACGGATTAAAGCCCTCCCCAGAACGCACTGAGAACCTGACCTATAAAGAGAGCTTTGGGATTGGAGTTCAACTTCCCCCAATGTTTTCTTTAAACTGCTTTCGTATTCAAAAAGATGTCCGTACTGCATGAGTGACTATGGCCATGGGCACGGACAAGAGACAGAGGCTGCACCACAGTCATTGCACTTGAACCATTTGCTTTTTGCTTGTTTGTTTGTTTTTTTGCAATGTACCCACGTGTCAGGGAACAGCTTTGCTACAGTCTCTGCCTCAGAGAAATCTGCGTTCTCCTACAAGGCCAGAGGCCAATACTGCTCACAAATCTCACCCGTGCATTTCAGACCTCAGCCTCTGACCCCTGGCACCCCAGTATCAGGTGCAAGCTCCCAACACTGGCCCAGGAGCCACTTCCAGAGGTGACTGGAAGAAGCTATGGGCAGTTTTGTCCTCCTGGAGTCCAGACAGCCCTAGGAAAGTCCTGTTTGAGTCTTTACTCCAGAACCTTGAAGCTGCTGAAGTCTGTACTGATGGACACTGCTTCCCCCACGATGTGGATAGTGTTGTGCATTGGAAATCACTGCCCCCCGGGAGCCCTGGTAGAGAACAGACTGCCCAGAATTCGGTAGACTGATAGTCCGCAAGTCTGACTGTAGTGACCTAGCACTTTGGGGAGCGGAGGTGGAGCCTGACGCACCTGTGCAGGGCTGGGAGCCCGACTCGGAGGAAAGAGAGTCCACAGCTGTCTGCTGTGCTGGGCTGGCAGCAGCAGGGCAGCTCTTCTTCAGGAGGCTGCCGCTGACGCTGCCAGAGTGCTGCTGGCTGCTGTAATAGCCCGAATTCCCTGCAAAAAGGGCAGAGGAGTCTGTGGCGACTGAGTGGGCAGGGCTGGAGTACGAGGTGGAGGAGAGGGATGTTTCCGAGGAACCATGAGAGAGGCTATGTCCTGTCCTCTGTGCTGCCGCTCGATAGCTGTATCCAGGAGATGGAGTAAGGTGTCCTCTGTAGGGGGAGGAACTCTGCTGGAGAAGCGTCTGCGATTCTGCCTGGGGACTGTCAGACTGCAGGAGCTGAACAAGTCGGTGGAGGGGGGGGAAAGAAAAGGCATGTCAGAGCGACTTCCCCATTTCCTACCTTCTTCTCATGCCAAAGGTGCTTAGTGTAGCAGGATTGGGAATAATTGGCAGCCAAACCCAGTTTCCCCCCTAATCCTATTAAAAGCTTTATTTCAGAATGGGCAGATAGTGTATGAAAGAATTTACCTGGTAGCTGTACCGAGAAGGACTGTAAACTCCTGGTCCTTTGTGGGCTTCTGGAGTGTCTCCTTCTGCTGTGTCTGCAACGTACAGGCAAGATATTAAACCTCACACTCTGGGCTGAGGCAACAGCAGTTCCCTCTCAAACGACACCTGCACACACCCCAGCTGTCTTGTTCTGCATCCAGCTACAGCTGAGAAAAGAGCGGCTTCTCCAGCCATCAGCATTTCAGAAGCTGAAGAACCTTAGCAAAAGGCAACTGGAAAACCTTAACACGTATAAACCAGCCATACACATTAGGAACTGCTGCTTCCCTTACAGGAGGCTCTCTGGTTTAGCGCAAAGCTCACCTGCCTTAGACCAGCCTATCTGAACAGCCGCGCCTGGTGACAGCACCCAGACGCAGCTGGGGCTCCCTTGGCTCTTCAGAAGGGTATGAAAGGCAGAAGACAGTTTCTAAAGACTCAGCAATTCCCCACTCTGCATTGGTCATAGGAATCCACACTGGCTACAGTTACGCCTGGGGAGATAAAACTGTCCCTTCTTAGATGGTTGTCAGCAGGATCCTGCTGCAGGTTTTCCTCAAAGGCAGATCCCGACACTGCCAAAGACTGAGGTTCCGTGCTGCCAAGGCTGATGGCGCCCCTGCTGCCGTTTTGGGGATTACGCTTTACAAGTCAATTGAGCTGCTCCAAATGGAGTTACTCAGACCTCAGAAATGCCCATTTTTGAAACAGGCCAAGATGATGAAAACGCTTTGAGATTTGAAGGGTACCAGCAGCACAGTACACACTGATCCACCTTAATTATGAGAGAGATCAAGAGGAATAAGCTGCTTCTTGACAAAGCAAGTCTTTCTAACACCCATATCTTAGAGGATGAGGATGAGCTTCTTGTCCTACCAAATAACTGAACCTGAACTGGGGTAGGCAAGAAGTACTTAACTGCAAGTGACCCAGCCACTTTGCCAGGTGTGTTTTTCAGTTGCTACTACTGTAACCATGGGGTTCAGCTGGCAATCATGCTTTCTTTAGGAGAGAGCGAAACTGGGACTAGGAGATTTCACACGAGTTATGCTGCAGTGTAATGAGACAGAGCTGTTTCTCTGCAGCATCTCAGGGATTCTCAGCAGCCGTGTTTGAAATGCCTTGGTGAAACAGTGTTGGTATTAGTATCAAATTTATATGACAGATGTGTCTCAGTCATAAAACAGGACACGCTACCTTAGTCTGCTCTATACTTCTGCCAGACAGGTCTGGCTTTGCACCAGATGCACTGGCACGAGCATTAGTGTCAGCAGTGGCCATGGCTTTGTTGTGGTTGTCCTCTCTGTGCTACATCACAGATGCTGGCTTAGCTAAACATGAATCTGGGTAGAGCTGTCTTGTCTGCTGTTGAGGCTCAGAAGCTTTCTTCCTCAGGGCACAGGACCTGTACAGAGACCAGGGCGTGAAGCTTCCAGCATGTGTCCTGTGCCACCTTCCATTTTCTGAAATGACATCTGATGCATCAAGTAGCTGTTTGCTGTAGGTGACATTCTGAGTACTGCACTGCAGAAAGGCAACACCTGGAAGTTCGGGACATGTTTTAAGCAGTCATGCACAGCACAGACTAACTGTTCAATCCAGGAGATCATTGTGATTAACAGAAGTTGAGTGTGAGAAGCAGAAGAAATCTAGAAGAATTCTGTAAGAAATTGTTTCTTAAAAGGCCAGGCACACCAGCAGGGCTGCACAACTCACTGGCAGTGCCTGTTCACAGAAAAAACCTTGACAAGGTAAAGACTATTGAAAGACTCTAAATTACAAAGGGTAAATAAACTGTAACATTCCTGAATCTCCTTTATGTAAACTTAAAAGATAAACCAAACATTTCCCTCTCCCACTTCTTAATACCTGCACAAGGAAGGACATAAAGAACTGCTTTTCTTGGCAGTACTGGCCTGTGTCAACCTAAAGCATATATGAAGTGACAGCTTTAACTGAGAGCAGCTGCAATTCTCAGAAGTGTGGCATGCACACAAATTCCATTTCATTCCTACATGCCCCATCAGCAAACCATCTCAAGTTTGGGGTTTTTAGTTTCCCTCATATTATTATCTGTTACAGCATCAAGTAAACGTGTTATCTTTACAATTCCTACAGGTGATACCAAGAGTAGCAGGGACTCAGCCACTCATTTGTTTCACTAAGAAGCAGACCAGCGCCTGGGGGAGGGAAGGTGGCTCACAGAACCTAAACAAGAATTTGAACAAGCTACAAAAGAAATTGCCAGCATATGCAGAAGGAGAAAAAAATATTTTGCTGCACTAGGATGAAAGAGACAAAAAAGACTTTCGTCAGCTATAGCATTAAGTGTTCACAACTTGGAGTGGGATGGGTTTTATGTAACAAGAAAGAAGAACAGATTGATGCAGATGGAAGTTTAACTCCAGCCTAACTCTTGGGTGAGACTGAAGAGCCGGAGCTGTACAGATTACAGCTGGTGAAAGGCCTATTGCAAGAGCCCGGATTTTGCCTACCCTTCTAAAAAATAATCACCAAGAAAGCCACTTCCACTAGCATAAGAAAGACAGGAAAAAGTCTCCCAGTGGGGTCCCATGAAACCATGAAATTTTTGGTAGGGTAGAGGATTCCCCCCTCAAGACTAGATGAAGAAAAAGCATCAATAAGAGATGTGCTTACATGTACAAAAATAGGAAAACCCCAAATGAGAGGCCAGTTTTCAGAAAGTGGTCTCAAATACACCTTACTGCAAATGGGGAAAAAAGTCCGATTTGAAATGAAGTAAATACACACTTGCCCTAAAATGCTCAGAAATGAGATACCCCAAAGGCAAAAGTTGCTGTTGCTGCTGAATTACCCAAAGAGCGCTCTGTGATAGTCTGGGTTAGAGGCTCTAGTCTTTCCATGTCTAAAATACCACACGAATAGGCTCTGGCATCCGGAGCTTCAGGTCCCTACCACAGATCATCAGCAAATTCTAATCATACCAGCCAGGAGTCCCTAACAACAGTCCTCAGCTACGAGGAAGTAGGGGCTGATGGCAGCACACAGACTAAGTTATTTAAATGTGATGATCCATCGCTGTAAGTCCCAAGTGTCATAAGGGTTCTGATGGGCACTATCTGTTAGGGAAAAAAAATCATGTTCAACAGACACTGCAAAATAAATAAAGAAAAAATAACTCCATTTCACAGCTGAGAAATTAGACAAAAATGAAGTGATCTGTCCATCTCTCAAAGTCACATCTCACCTTTAGACCACAGATGGATAAAAGAGGGGTAAAATGTCAGCTCAGTTTACAAATACTGACACTGCATTCTACTTGGCGAGCACAATGCTTTACTCAGAGAAGAAAGGAACATCAACACAGAACTGAATTCATCTCACTAAGGAGGTGCATTTCACAAAACTGACAAATATCATAACTCAGGACATCAAGTAATTTCAAAAAGAGCTGAAGTAAGGCTTGGAAGTTAAATTAGTTCTCAGCACTGCCTAAAGCCTACACCTGCATTTTAGTGTGATAATACATTTATCCGCATGTTCAGCCAACTAGAATTATTAAATGATAGCACTTTCATCCCCAGCACATAGGGTCAATTGAGGCAATGCTGCTTAACCCATCTGTCCAAGGACAAAGAAGTTGTCCCTGCCAGAGCCAAGATGCAGGTAGTCTTGAATCTAAACCCTGGAGAAACCTGGAGGTCTTCCAGGTCTAACAGAAGAGGGATATAGGCTCAAGCAGTATCTGAATAACAATAAGGTATGGTTTGCAGAAGGCTCTTATAAGGCATTGATAATGTTAAAGATGAATGTACAACTAACTTCATAGACAAATTTGCAAAGTTATCCGAGCCCATCATTTCCCACCAACTAAGTGTTCAAAAGTTCCATCTTCCTACCTGCATCTCTCTCAACAGCACTGTCACAGGTAGGTGAGGATTCATTTCTCTGGGATACCTTCGCACCACTTCGCAGCACCTTCTCAAGTATGCCTCGGCCCTCTCGAAGCCTCTCCACCGATGTTGGGACCATCCTGCAACAAAAACCCAGTAACAGCTGAAGATTGCTATTACGCAGCCGAGAGCGACGTGACCAATGCACAAGGGGGCTGTGGGGTCCATGGTATAATCACAAGGCAGTCTTTAAAGTCTCTGCTTAAATTCACTGGTATTATGTTAGTGCAAATGCAAACCCCTACCACAGAAGGGAGGGATCAGAGACCACCAGCTCTCTAGACGGATGAGGAATAAACTTCTGAACTGCTTTTGCAATGTAAATAACCTCCTGTGGGATTTTAGACTGCCAGTCACTGGCTACTATGATAGCACTGCCCTCAGAAAAACAAAGTCTTTACTCTTATCAAAAACACGGTATAAATATCCTGTTCAGTAGATCACCTGATTACAGGACACCTTCTCCCAGAAAAATTATTTCGAGATTCAACAGCATTTTGAAAATCCTGGTATTGTTTTAAGATTAGATGCAGTTATTTTGCATAGATTACTTTTATTCAAACTAAAAAGAAGCAAACCCAATACCTTTATGATAATACAGTGTCAAGGCAGTACAGTCAGATAATGCAACATTCCTGGAGCAGAGCTAGCTTGGCTATTTTGCCCATTAATGCTACTGTGTCCTGTTTATTTTGTAATGTGAAAACTCTCCGCTCAAGATTGGTGCTAGATCTTGTTCCATTATATATTACAAGTGTCTGGTCTGAGGGTGAAAAAGAGGTGAAGTGGCTTTCCTAAGGCCAATCTGTAGAAGAAAAAACAGAGCCACAGACAGACCCCAGACCCCTGGGTCAATATTCAATCTACCATGCACAGGACCATCCAAATCTCTTCAGAAATAAGTGTTTTAACCTGTAAGATAGTAGCACCTTGACCAGGGATTCACAATGCCTTTACCCTAGACACTGAAGAACATGCGCCTTAAAAATGCCTGAATTTAAATATTTAGTATAATATTAAATGCACTGCATACCATGTAAGCATGCAGCTTAACACCATATTAACAGATTTCTGTATTTATTTTTTTGTTGTTTTAAAGATATATTGAAAACTGTGCTTTACATTAGCTTTTTTTTTTTTTTTTTTTTTTTAAATACATAGCCCAGACATTGAAGTTCACCCCTCACTGAAGCAGAAGGGAGAAGGGGCCAGAGTTCACACCTCATGGAGGTGAATGGGGTGAGGGGGTGAATTCACACCTTCGTTGCTGCTATTGTTTTGCTGGAGACAGTTTTCTGCAAGGCTGGGTTTACTGGGCAGCAGCACATCTGTTTACATTGTGATGGCTGTATCTTGGCAACTGAAAGAGACAGAAACTTAATTTTTTTTAAATGAAAGCTATTGGCAATTATTGTAGAATTCAGCAAAAATCTGGACAACTCTAAAAATTAAGGCACGTAATTTTAGTTCCCACCATTTTCTTCTGTCCCTAATATTATATTATTGTGAATGTCTGGAAATGTATCTGAAATGTAAGCACTCAGAGTTAAAGATGAAATTGAGGCACAACTTTAACTCGGTAACATGCAGTTTCTAATATAATTTTTAAAAGTAGAAGGTGACTGTACGTTTGTTAGCCTTGCCCATTAAAACAGAAGAACAAGAATTTAAAAGGCAGCAAATCTGCTTAATCCCATTTCAAAATCTATCAGCATGGTTTCAACTTTATATCCAGTGTCCCATAACATTATGTTCTTTATTCCCACACAATATTTACTCATGAAACCGTGTGAAAAACTGGAGCTAGAGCACCGGCTGAGGAGCAGCAGATGAAGCTCACAGAATATAAAACATAGTACTAGAGCAAGGCTGCTACAGTGACACCTCACCCCAAACTTTTTTTTTTTTTTCATTCGGCTAAGGTTTTTCTTTTACCCTTTTACAGGCAGAAGGAAGTGGCACAGGTGGAGAAGTACATGGGATATCAACACTTGCATAGAATAATATTTGATTATAAAGTAATCCTTATAAAACTAAGCATCAGCTGACTGCCTCAGCTGTGGCCAGTCCCAACATCTGGCAGAAGGTCATCTGGTAGACAGAGTACTGTCAGACAGGTACAAGACAAATTATTTCTATTAATCTTCACTTGAAGACTGATGGAAAAGCAAAGAAAACAGATCATATTACTCCTGCAAATTCACCCAAAACAATGTGTCTCAAGCACTTTCAACATAGACTTCACACTGCTCACTGTCTTCAGCATTGCTTAGCATCTCTTCCCTTACCAGCCCCCTGCCATTACACGAGCAGTGACACAGCTGTGTATGTGGAGAATCAGCACTGAGAAAGGTATGCCTTTTTGCCTGTGGTGTACACAAACAGAACTTGAATACAAAGCAGCAGAGCCAGTGTACTACACAGCTCCAATCAGCAGAACATCCTAAACATCACTGCATTGACTATAATGCAATACTCTGCATTTCAGTGCTGCAGTACTTAATTTTTTGGACCAGACATTACTATCAGGTTCAAAAGTTTCTGAAGACCAGCCTTTCTCATTATCAGACCTTCTCATGGTAACATGAAGAAGGTGGTTTTTCCATGCCTTTGGCAAGCCACTGACTGCTATCTGGTAACTGCTCTTCAAGCTGTATGTGCAAGACATTAGGAAAGCTGGAGCCGTTTCACTTTCCCTGCTTCTCAAATGCAGAGTTGCAGAGGGCTCCGTTAGCTTTCCTTCTGAACAGGAGTTGACTTAGTATCACTCCTGTCCAAAAAGAGTGGAGGTTCAGCAAGAAAAGACCTGGATTAAATTCTCATCGCAAAAGCAAGACCTTCAGACCTGAGACCTTAAAAGTAAACTGGTGGGAGAGAAGGACAACTGTTTAACTTCGTATCTTTCAAGACAGATTTTTGATATCTAAACCAAGAAGTAAAGGGCAGGCTGAGAAGGCTGCTGGTATCCTTCATGGTTGTTTAGCAATTACAAAAGAGAACAATGCCAAGAGACCCGAGTGAATCCATCCAACTGCACATATTGTTATGGAAATGCCTCCTAGAGAGTTTGGTCCTTCTCTGTTGAGCAATCTCAGGCTTGCTTGGAAGGATAACACTCACCACCTACTGCTGATGTTCTCCTGCGATTTGCTGAGTGATGTTGAGGAACTAGCCCCCCTTGAGTCTGGTGGGCTGATGTCCTCTACATGAGGCAGGGAGGGATGAGAAGGGGAGAAGCCACTTTGTGGGGAGGATGGGGTTCGTACTACGGAGCCTGGCAGGCTGTTGCCATCTGTGTCAGTCACAGAACTGCTGCTGCCCTGTCGGGTAGGAGTCCCTGTACATCGCATTGAATCGCCTCCCTCCTTGGCTTCTTGTTTCCGCTTGCGGTATTCTAGTAGAGATACCTGGGAGAGCAAGATACAGCCATGAGTCAGGGAATGCAATGGACTAGGATAGGGGGAGGAACATGCCCACATACCATTTTAAAAACCTATTTCCCCAGGTTTGCAGATAAAACTTTAAAAGGTGTATTGGGATTATAAAATCTACCCGAATCTGCAGGCACTCTGGAAAAAGAGCTAAGTGGTACAAATTTGGACCACTGATTGACTGCCATGCTCACCCACGTTTTACTCTTTATGACCAATACTTCAGCAGAAATACACAGCTGGTTTGCTTCTCTAACAACCTGGAATTTCACATTCCTTCAGTATATGCTTGCATATTCAAGCATCAAGCCTCTATACCCTCCTCCTCTCAACACCCTTCACTCACTGTCTCTGGTTTGTGACACTATATAAAGTGTGTATCAGTATCTGTACATCTCCAAAACAGATAATAAGAGCCTTCTTCACAGAACTGGTATCTTCAGAGCCCTGTTCATCTGTACTAGTTCAGCCACATTAATGCTAAAAACTCAGTAAAGCCTTGCACAGAATTTTAACCTGCTTAAAGCAGGTTCCTGCTATGGTGGTGTTGCAACCTTCCAGCACTACCACCTGAACAAACTACTTTTGGCAAAGGTAGAATGTATTTTGTGCAAAGCAGTCTCAGATTTGTCAAAGACACAGACCAAAAGGTCCCAGATAATGCAGTCTTGTAACACAGGGACTGCAGAAACAAAAATTTCCAGCTGAGCACTTACCTTTCAGTGTGCCTTCCCCATAGATTTATTGTGAGGCACAGAGCCATAAAGGACTCACAGAAGGCAGCTCTGCTGAAGAATTTACCAACTAGGACTCAATGCCTGTATAGAAGGCTTTACGATGCTAAAATATTTAACAGGGTATTTCCAAAAGTAACTCAACATATGAAGTTTTTAAGATAAGTGTAACTTTGAAAGAAAACCAAAGGGGAAAAAAAAAAAATCAAACCCCTCTAGAAATGGAGTGGAAATAAGATATTCCATCCAGCTAGACACTTACACAAATTATCTAAGTTACCATGCTCGGAATAAAAAAAAAAGAAAAAAAAAAAGAAAAAAATCCAAGCACAGCAAAAGGCACCGATACACATTTACACAAGCACATATTTATTTGTCCCATGGGTACCCAGTTTTATCATAGCAATGCCTGACTTGTCACTTTCACTCAGTTTTAGTTCCGTGAGGGTCACTGGTCTGCTATTAGAAACCAGTACACATTTGCTTTCTTTAAACAATACTTCTGTGTTTTTTCATTTCAAAAAGCTAAAATTTAAGTAACAACCTTCATCTACTTTTCTCGCAATGTTACTCTGTTTCCATATTAATGGAAATGTTCTAATATGTTCTAATAAACAGCCTAAGTTTTCTCTTGAAACATTAGACCCTCTTTCCTAGTAAGGACCCTTTTCATCCTGATAAATAACACTTCTACCAACTAGTACAGCTGCACTGTGTTATTGCTCTAGGTCTTGTCTCACTTTAACATCTGTTTATGAAAGCTGCTAGTATCATGCTCTCCTTTCTGTGCTCCCAGAAGGGGTACTTTCATTGTAGTGTTATTCTTCCACCTCTCACATCAAAATCTTACCTAAAGGGTAGCTCACTCTTTTAACAACTTTTAGACTGCTTTCATCCAGGCACTGGATGCCTGGGTTACTTGCCCAAACTATATTTTAGTTGTATTCTACTCTCTTCATTCTCTCTGTAAGTCTTTCCCATGGTGCTTACTGTTCCCACTGAGGTTCCTGCAATCTAAGAGCTTCTTTTACAAGAATACTTGCCTTCTTCCTTTGTGGTGGATTCTGAGGAGCAGATCTGACGCCTTCGCAAGCCCTCTCGCTGCAAGGAGACATGGATCCATGCACTGTCTCTTTAAGCAGCCCTGACTCGTGTCTGCTGAAATATCCTTCGGCAGGAGAGCTGCAGCATCCTGCTTCTGAATTCATTGGCTTCCTCTCTCCCAAAGGAGCAGATCCCCGCAACAACCCATCTACACGTGGCATAGCGTTCAATGGGGAGAAGGCATACATTAAATTAAACTCTGTCCGAAAAGCCTGATCAGAGCTTCGTAGCAGCATCTGTGCTTCCCCACTTTTCCCTGGGAAGTTCATCTCTGAAGTAGAGTTTATGGAGGGTTGTGGAACCAGATCAGAGGATCCAAAGCTGAGCAGCGATGGCCGTTCTGGGCAGGTGTTTGCACCGGAATCCAGGTACCCACCCTTCAAATCCAGGTCAGATCGAAGGCAGAGCTGGAAAATCCAAGAAGCATATAGGAAGGGGGGTAGGAAGTCAGGAAAACAGTCAGGCAAGGATGGGGAGAGAAACTTAAGTCAGAAAGTATTCTGTACAATGCTAGCTTACTGCTTTCCAGTTCCTTTCTGATTACCCCTTTGGTCCTTTCCTGCACTGTTTTGCTCATACTACAGGGGAATGACCAAGCCTAAATAATAATCAGTTGAGCTGTCCAGGAGAAGATGCCCTTTCCCCTTTAGCAGTCTTGCTGCAGCAAGAGGATAAGGCTCAGCACTATCCCCATGCAGTCAATGAAGAAAAACAAGCATTTTCAATTGCCTCTATGTCCCAAAGTTGATGTTAACACATAGTACTAGCTAGGTTCATTATGGGGAGAGAATAGAGAAGATCTGCTGTCGATTTACTGTTTCCTTAGCCAAGTTCTTGACTGTCCCAAGTCATCCACTACTAACTTCCTAACAATAAAATGCCCGGGACCTCCAAACTATTTGTTTTCACTTATTGTGAGCTTTGGAAATCTCTAACAATACTACATTCATTTAATTTATACAGCATTTCTACATTTCACATTCTCTAACAAAACCATAATGGCATCATCTTTGTGCTGTCACAGTTTCTGGAGCACTAGGCACTGACACAATGGTATATCCATTTATCTACTTGCAGTGCCAAAAAGCCTCCAGGGCAACGGCATAATCATCTCCTTCACCATGTTAATGTCAGGATCTCAGACAATGAGCATAACTGACAAGATTTCATCCTCTTTGCAGGACTACAGTGCTTAGGGAAAAACACAGCAACACCAGGCACCAGCTCTGCCCTACTGCTGCTGCTGCTGAGAGTGTTTCCTCTGCTGTATTACAGCTCCAACTAATCTGCCACATTGGAGATGAGTGCGTATTTTCTACTATGAAACAATCTCTGAGCAAGGTACTTCACCTCATATTTTACAACAGGCCAGCAGGTAAACAAAATACTACCTTCTGTCATCTCCTCAACAGCTGGGAGTGCTGGTCAACAGCCGGCTGAATACGAGCCAGCAGTGTGCCCAGGTGGCCAAGAAGGCCAACGGCATCCTGGCCTGTATCAGAAATAGTGTGGCCAGCAGGAGCAGGGAAGTGATCGTCCCCCTGTACTCGGCACTGGTGAGGCCACACCTTGAGTACTGTGTTCAGTTTTGGGCCCCTCACTACAGGAAAGACATGGAGGTGCTGGAGCGTGTCCAGAGAAGGGCAACAAAGCTGGTGAGGGGCCTGGAGCACAAGTCTTATGAGGAGCAGCTGAAGGAACTGGGGTTGTTTAGCCTGGAGAAAAGGAGGCTGAGGGGAGACCTTATCACTCTCTACAACGACCTAAAAGGAGGTTGTAGTGAGGTGGGTGCCGGTCTCTCCTATCAAGTAACTAGTGATAGGATGAGAGGAAATGGCCTCAAGTTGCGGCAGGGGAGGTTTAGCTTGGATATTAGGAAAAGTTTCTTTACTGAAAGGGTTGTCAGGCATTGAAACAGGCTGCCCAGGGAAGTGGCTGAGTCACCGTCCCTGGAGGTGTTAAAAACCCCATGTAGATGTGGCACTTCAGGACATGGTTTAGCGGGCATGATGGTGTTGGGTTGACGGTTGGACTTGATCTTAAAGGTCTTTCCCAACCTAAACAATTCTATGATTCTATGCTTTTAAGTCTGCGAGTGAACAGGTGATAAATCAATGCTGAAGAGAGCAGGTCAGGTGCACCACTGTGTCCTCGTAAGTCAAAACTAGTAGTGAACACTTCTCTTTTCTTCCCCAGTAGTCATTTTGCTGCTACTGAGTAAATATCACACACCACTTATCTGCTGGGCTGGGGCTGAAGTTGCTTATGGTATTTCCAGGGTCCCCAGACCTCTTGCCTTCACCTCAGTAGCTGAGACATACCAAGTCTTCACACTGCCCATTTCCCACCAGTGTCAACAAGTGAATAATAAATCCCAGTCTTAAAATTGTTTGCTCTCTTGTGGTAACCCTGAAAACTCTCCTCAGCCTTATTGTGACTAATGCTCCACCCTTATTCCCACTTGCCTCTGCACTTCTCATTCCTCCCCTCCCACCATGGCCTCAAATTCACACACAAGCAGACACACTCCCAGCCTCAAATGCAATTGAGATTGTGTGATAACTACCTCGGGTGACATGGACTCAGGCCTATGCGCAGGGGAACTCTCAGGGGAGGATACGTTCTAGAGGAGGGAAAAGCATCTTGTTATTCGTCTACTTAAAAAGTCAAGAAGCAAAATAAAATCAATTAAAAAACAAGCACAGAGGTTAGCAATAGCTTTTCTAAACAAAGACTATCCCAGGAACTGGCCCCAGCCTGGGTGACAAGTCTGTTGGTTAAGTGGTTTCTAAAGCTTCCTGGAAGGACACAGACAGGACTGGGTTACTGTGTTTCATGCTATAACTTAGTACCCAAACCAGAGTACATAAATGTTAAGAAAAGCAGCATCTTATTCTTTGTATTTCTGATGCTGTCAGATTTTTGCACCACGAAATATAAAGCAAGCCATTTAGTCCAAGGATATGGGAGAGATGGAAAACCTGTTTTTGCCCCCAAGGTAAACTAAAATCCCCCCAAACACTATAGTGAACTTTCACAGACATTATACTTGAAAACAAAAATGTCTCCTTCAGTCCACTGTGGGTGACCTTTCCAGCTAAAGTAAAATTAATACATGTGAATGGACAGCGTTATGAAATGTCATATCATCTGAGCCCCAATCAATGAAGGCAGTGTATGCTTGTGATGGCATGGTTAAGGTCTCCTTCCCAAGCACTCTCCTTTCCATGCTACTGAGTAAATAAAATAGAATCAGAAAGGAAGAAGGTTTCCCGGGGGTACATTGCCATCAGAGAAATATGGCAGGAGTCACTGCCCTCTGCAAAGCAGAAACACTCAGAAAACTGAGGAATCTCAGAAACTGCTTAGATAAAAAAGCTTCTGACAAACTCCACAGAAAAACTAGATGCATGTCATCACGTTTCTAGTCACTGCTATGCATATGGGAGAGGCTAAGCATCCTCCAACTTGTTTCCAATCTAAAAAGTCCCAAAACTGTTCCAATTTAAAAAGTCCCAAGTCTGAAAAAACTCAGTCTGTAAAAACCCAGCCAGCCAGAGCTTCAGAAGCTTATGATACCAGTTTTTCAGAGAACAGCTAGGAAATTAATCATGAAGGAAGTTTCTTAAAAGCCACAGCTTTCAAAAATGCATTCCCCAGCAAGCCAAGATGTCAAGCAACATCTTCTGCTTGCTTGAGGAAGGCTTGTGAACCACTGGAAGAACCTTTCTCATGTTCTCTTCCCACAGTGCCATAGGACTGAAGTATAAAGCTTTATACAAGGGGAGATGTATTCACTCAAGTTAGAATTGATGGTAACTAAATGAAACAGACATGACATTAAAATAGCAATATTATGAATGAGCTGCATTAAGGGAAATACAAAAGTTTGAACAAAGAAGCCTAGGGTGTATTGTGCTGTTAGACTCTTTTCAAGGGGAAAAAAAGGTAAAAGAGGCAAGTAAGGTATAGATGCCCAGTGAAATCCAGGCTTCCCAGGTCTTACACACGGCAACAGAAATAACTAACACTAAGGTGGGACAGGAAATCAGTGACTAGACTGTGGAGGACCATGGCAACACTGCCCTGATCTGCCATCTCAACCACAGCAAAGGTAAGGATCACTTGCAATCAAGCTCTGTGCTTGAAACAGTCTTTCATGTCTCTCCTCAATGCTCTGCAATCTTTCCTGCTAACCTCTACAGATCTGCCTCTCAGACAGCTTACAAGAAAGGGCTCTCAAAGAAAATAATCAAGAGCACACTAAGCTAAAAATACCACAAAGGACTGTTTGCCCTGTTGCAAAACAGATGAAGGATTCCTGCAAAACAGTCCCTAGTACTGAGCAGTCTGTCACTGCACAAATTATTTTTTTTTTAATGGTTTTAAGTGGCAGAGTGTGAGCAGCTGGCCTGAAGAGTTCTATTTTTTTTTAAAAAATGAAAACATGCAATACTAGAAAATAAAATTAAAACTGCAGACAGCATGACCCCTATTCACAGGCACAGAGCAGCAACACAAAGTAGAAGGTCCTAGCTGGATGGATGCTGATAACTCTCACACAGAGTCGAGAGCAAGGGAAACCACCTACACAGACTGCTCAGCACTTCTACAAATTTCTGCAAAAGGAAACTATCAAGAAATCAAAGGTATAAGGTATTTTCCTTCTGCCCTGTCCAGGGAAAGGAAAACCAAAGGATATAGTGGAAGCTGATGTAAAGTATTTCTACCATACGTGGGGTTACTGAAAGCTGTTTAGGGAAAGAGAAGCTGAGGATGTCAGACAGCCTTTGAAAAAGTAGAGCACTGTTGCACTCTTGGGAAGAGGCAGGGATTGGAAGCCACATTGGCACAGAGATCTGAAGAGTCATCTGAAGATGACTAAAGAACACTGATAAGCCTGCAAAATTTGGGAGCTACTGTGCAGAAATAGAGAAAAGAATTAAGACTAATGTTACTGATAGCTACGAAGTGAGGGGAGGGTGGGCTGCAGCAAGGTTTGACATTTAATAGAGCAGGAGATTTGGCCAGAAGTAGAGTAGAGAAGAAAGGCAGCAGTGCTCGAGTCTGACACTATGATGCTGCTCAGGAATACAGCCACATACTCAAAAAGGAAGGCGTCCCTACTATTACCTCTACTGCAAATATTCCAGTTCCTCTCTTTAGCACTCCCAGTCCCCGCTCAGATTTACCTCGAACTGTAGTGGAGTATTGCAGCGACTAGCAGCCAGTGAAGGAATTGGTGAGAACATCATGCCATAACCATTGCGACTCTCCTCCTCTCCCGGCAGTGATGAGCAGGGTGTAGCCAGCTGTGGGCTCACTGAGCCAGGAACTGAAGGGATGGGAGGTGGAGGGGTGACAGGAGACAGCGGCCTCAGCAACTTCTTAACATTCTGCTCCATCAAGTAGCGAGACTTCCATTTCTTCAGGGGACTCAGCAAGTCTGAAAAACAAATCGAGCTGAAGACAGGGCCAAACCATTAACCTTAACCACTAACAATGGGCAAATCACACGCTGTCTCCTTCCCCCTACTCCCAGCCCAAATGGAGCCCATAAGTCTCCAATGTGACTACGAAAGATTCCTAAAAATGAAGTACCTCTGAAGTACTTCTATACCACACGTGAGGCATGTCTAGATACTGATAACAGAAAAATACATAAACAGGAACATACAGTGAACAAGGAAAGGAAGTAAT
This sequence comes from Pandion haliaetus, assembly GCA_013401275.1. Taxonomy (NCBI): domain Eukaryota; kingdom Metazoa; phylum Chordata; class Aves; order Accipitriformes; family Pandionidae; genus Pandion; species Pandion haliaetus. The sequence continues at coordinate 51,984 of VYZV01009684.1, read as the reverse complement.
TCAACTAGAAGTAAGCAGAAGAGGGAGCTAGGGAAAAGTAAGACAGGAAGGGATAAAGAGGAGAGGGGAGTGGAGGAGAAGGGTCAGAGGATATGTCACTGTCACTGTGCTATGAACAAACCACAAGCAGCTCAGTTATTACCTGAACCTAATAGTTCCCTATAGGCTACATCAATACAGCCCAAACACATTTCACTCCCACAAAGGATTAATGCCTTTCCCTCAGGCCTACCCCTATTTCAAAATAGTATCTTTNAAAAGTATTCAGTAAATTCTGCAGTTCAGTTGTTTGCTTCTTCAGGTCTTGCTTGGAGACGTGCATTTACTGGTTCTGGCATTCTGTTAATTTCCTATTCATCTAACTTTTCAATAATCAATTCTGTATTATCTGCGTGCTGTCTAGCTTCCCGTCTGTCATCCTTGGAAAACTGATCCCTGACTGGGCAGATCTTCACCCTCTTTCTCTGTAGAAAGATTCAGATACAATATTTAACCATTCTGCTGCTTTACTCACAGATTTTATCTTCTCCATCTTTGAGTACTTAATCCTTCGCTTATTACATACGTGCCTGTGAGACTTTGCTATATCTTCCTATAGTCAGTAGATATTTAGTTGTCCATCTAACAGCATCCTGCTGAAAAGAGATGATATTGTACCCTTCCCCTCCACCCTTCATGGGACAAATGATCACACAGCAAGCACTGAGGTTGATGATGCAAGATAAAGTGATTATCTTTTCACAGGAAAATACTGAGAAACTTTACACATGCTCAAGCTAGAATGGATCTGCATAAATTTGAATGAATGGCAAAGTAACATTTCCACCTGCCATAAAGCTGTGCCATCAAGCAGCAGTACACATTAAAATGTCATCCTGTACAGCTGCCTTTGTTATTCAGCATCTTCCCCAGTTTCACTCAAGCGCCCACGCTGCCCTGATGGTGTTGAGCACTTACCTGTGTCATCTTTGCAGATACTGGAAGAACTGCTGTTCTCGTTACTTTGGTATAGACATTGGGTTCTGTTCTCCTGCGGAGCTGGTGAGGTCTGAGTCATCCCCTCTTCCAGGGCTTGTTTGATCCAGCGCTGAAACAGAACGAGACTACATAAACGTGCAACCCTTCCAGTACTTCCTATGTAATCTTGCAGGATGCACTCAAACTCCTACACTTCTGTGCAGCAGGGCAGACTGCTCAGAACACTGATATTACCTCCTTCGCATGCACTCAGACAGGAACCCATTAGAACACAGCTGTTAGCACTGAGTCTACCACCTACTGTGATGGGGCTGACTATGTGCTCTTGATGAGATTTATTCTGGGGATCAGCAGTCTTCAGCAATAACACAAAGTAAGTAAAGAGCAAATTATAAATAGATAAAATGCAAAACTCTGGCAGCTAAAAACTATTAAAAGCAATCTTAATTAAAAGAAAAGGGAGATAAATATGATACTATCTTAAACCCCTGTTTTTTGCAAAAAAGCTGTTTCCTGCCCATAAGCACAAACACACTGTCCCCCTGCTCCACTAAGGCATATTACAGCTTAACATAGATTCTGCTCTAACAATTCCAGCAGAGAAATGGCTGAGTTTAATCACATAACAATTCTTCCAGGACTCCGCTTGCTGCTAGAAACAAAGACCAAAAAAATCTGATAAAATGCAACCAGAAGTTTTCAAGGGGGCTAAACCCAGAAGAGAACAATAAAAGGCAAATCTTCTCTTCAGCTACTAATAAAAGAGATAAAAGTCATAGTGGCCTTCTGAACACGGACAATAAGGAAAGTTTCACATCTCATGCAAGTGAACATGAATTGAAGTCTCAGCAAATCAGCTGCTGCAGTGGGTGTGCTAGCCCTTTATCTTGATACAAACTGACTCCTGGTGGCAGGCAGGAAACCTTTGCCTACTTTACTATAAAAAATAACTGCAACAATATAAGGGAAAACACCCAGGCAATTCAGTAAAATGACAGCAAACTGCTGAAAAAAAATGAACAGTAACTTGCATTTGTGTGGTTTACCCAAGTGACTTGCTTTACCAGCCTTTTCTTCTCCCAGAGATGTTTAAAATCATAAGTTTACCCTTCAGTAATCCACGTTTATCTGCATGCCAGCAACAGGTATCCTACTAGAGATACACGTATATGTCTTACGATTCCTCAAAGCTATCACGAAAGTGCATCAGAAACTGTGGCCACAATCCTCAAAGTGAAAACTTCAGTGCGAGGATGAAGAGCAGGTGATACGATCTATTTTGATGGCCTTCACTACTGTACAGCAGACGCTTCTCTGTTCAAACGTAACTCAATGGATTCCACTATGGCCACCAGGAAAAGTGAGAAGTGCCAGCCAGTCTGGAGCACTGCTACCTCAAATGCAGCATCTGATCTGACAGCCAAGTCACTGTACAATGTGTGATTAATGTGAGCAGGTTATACAGTTCAGTTTCCTTGCGAGGTTCAGACACTGGCATGCTTTGGACGCAAACTGAGATTATCAGCTGAGGTTTTTTGGCACAGTCCTCAGTAGTTTAAGGAAGAGGCCTGCTGACAATCCAAGAAAATGTGATCTATTTCAACAGCCTTTATAAATCAACCTTCTGACTGAGTAGTCAGAAGCAGACAAGACAGAAAGATCAGGTCCTGAGAGAGCAATGTCATCAAGTTCTGGACCATTTCTAGACCTCAGCTGGCTGAAAAGGAGGTCTTCCCTGTGAGAGTATTCTAAATGTTCCTGAACATGAGCAGCAGACTCTTTCTATATCTCCAGACTGCTAGTGATAAAAACACCTAGTGCTACCAAGTGTTTTCCATGGAAAATCTGGGGAACTCCTACAAAGTGGATGAAACCCCTTACTAGAACAGTTATCGATTACTTACTTTCAAAAAGTAGAAATCTAACTAATTACTTTCTGCAACATGTTTAGGACACAGAAACTTTCAGTACTTTATTAATTATTTAGATAATGGAACAGGTGGTGTCCTTAAGTCTTCAGATGATGCCAACCTGGGAGAAACAAGAACATGCTAGAAGACAGTATTCAAGATTTCCTACTAAATTGGGAAATGGATGGGGAAAAACAGGACGCAGCTCAGCACAGGCTAGAACAAAAGTACCACATAAAGCCAGAAACAGTAATTTCTAAAATTACAAGCTCAAGAACTAATGGGTCGTTCTAACAAACATAGCAAATCATGAACTGAACACGAGTCTAAATCAATATGTCAAAGAAAACTCAGTCATCATACTGGCATGCACAAAATGGGTATAGGCTACAGAACACAGAGCAACCTTCTGCTTTGAAAATGCCCCAGCTGCAACACAACATCCAGTTTTGGACACTCAGCTTCAGGGAAGATGTGGATTAAATGGAAGTAATCCATAGTGAGACTACTCCGTTCCCTCTCCAGCCATAAGCATTACCATATGACTAGAAAATAGCCAAATGTAGCAAGAGATTGGAAGACTTGTTCTGTGACAACAGTTTTCACTGAATTGTGAGCTTGCTGGCTAGTTGTACAGCAAATGCACCAAGCAGAGAACTTGNAAAGATACTGTTAAGGTTCAAAAAAGCATCTTGAACCTTGCAATTCTCAGCTTAATGATGCATGGGGAGATTGCCCAGGCACAAGGAAACAAACATGGTTTTGTTCATATGAGTAGATACGAACCATCAAGAGCTTTACCTCTGAAGGAACTACCCAAGAGAGACCTTAGCTTCTTTTTGTAGGTGCCTGCTAGGGCACGACAACAAATTGGCTGAAGGTGGAAACGGCGATGTCCAAAGCTTCTGTCTGGAAAAACTCCCTCAAAGGAAGGCAAAGAAACCAGGACATGGTACCTGACTTTGAAAGCTACCAAGACTGGAAGATCAGAAAGGTTTTCCATAAAATTGTTCTCAGGTAATCACACAGGAACTGGAAGAGCCTCTGAGAAAAGCCGACAGGCGATAGGTAACATAGATTCTGGTAAAAATCTGACTGAGCAAACTAACCTGAACTACTGTTTCCCTGTGGATGGCTAAATGCTAGCACTTCCTGGCCACATACCATCACTGGAGGAATGAAGTCCTAAGCTAAGCTCACTTCAGGCTTCCTGCACAGCCAGAAGTATCTGTTGTAGATAGACAGCCTATGACCCCAAACAAAGAGCTGTGGGCTTGCTCTTGTGAACAGGCAAACTCAAAGCTTTGCTAAACAACAAAGGCTCTCCAAGGACAATGGATCTTGACTGAGGTACTGTATTCTTCAGGTCTTTTGCAACACTGTCCTAACCCCACAATGCCAACCAGCCTCTGACTGTGAAAGTAGTAACATATGCAACAATTAAAACTCCTTGAATGGCATATACTGGATAATAAACAGCCACTGCAGATTTGAAAGTACATGTTTCTAAGAGGAGAGTCACAGAGCAGTTCTACCGTGGTAAAAGCTAAGTATGAAGACTGAACTCTGGCTAGGAAAATGTCAGCAGTCATAGCCTGGAGACTGCATCGACACGCCAGGCAAGACCAGCTCAGCAGGAATACATGGAAATAGGCTCAAAGAGGACACAACAACTTTACAAGGGTGCCAGTAAGATCTTGATGAGTATATAGCCCCTGAAAGTAAGACATGATCAAACATACCTTTTTACAGGAGCTGTAAATTCCATCCAACAGAAAGGGCCTTCGACGTCTCTCAGGATTGAAAGGTGAACCAAAACGAATGTAGTGTTTAGGTGTGGTACAAATCAGCGGGGAGTGGATGAGACCTGGCAACATATTTAAGGTAGTTGCCAAAACTGTTGGGTCTGTAGTAATGCGCAGGGGGCATTCAATAGGGCACTCCTGCTTTTCTGCCTTGTCATTCAGCCATTCCGTAACAAGATACTGAAGGAGAAAACACACATGTCAATGCAACTAGCATGAGGGAAGAAGAAAGGCAACATGGCACAAAGGCATATGGGGGAAGCAACGCTCAGATTAGTCTGCATGCTAAAACCTCCCTCCTCCTTAACAGGAAGGAAGACAGCCAGGACTTCCTGCGTCAAACTCAATTCTCATCTGTTGCAGGCACAACAGGTAATCCAGTTTTACAGGAGGTTCTCCCAAAACTTGATCACCTTTTTCAAAACTAGTTTCTAGCTGCAAGCCTAAATGTATTAATGGCTAATTTATGCCCAGTATGTGGCAGCTGCCCACTAGCTTCTGCAATTTTTCCTCCTTTCCTTTCCAAGTTTCTCCCAGCTTGTACATTATAGTCCACAGTCACATTCCCTCTTGGTCTTCAATTCTAAGCTGAAAGCTAGCCTCTTCTACTTTGTTCTAAACAAATAACCCCCAGCCTGCCATCCCATCCCAAAAAGATACTGCCACCGATTCCCACACCAAACACATTTTTATGCCATTCTAAATTTATTTTTAAATTCCAGTGCATCTTTACTCCATAACGGCTCCACTTTTCTCTCTTTGTTCTCTTGCTGGTATACACAAGAGAACCTTTGTTCTACTATCCTTCACAAGATGCAACACCTTGATTATTTCAAGGTGGTTTTATTTTTTTTTTTTTTTAAGCAAGTCTCACTACACCTCTACACTGCTTGATTTAAGGTAAATATCTTGGTTGACAGTTGGGAGTATGTGGAAAACTTCTTAAGATCACATGCATCCAATCTTTCCTAATAAACATCCTTTCTTCTGGGTTGAAACGCTAATGCTCTTTTCCAAACTATCAGCATCTAGTTTTTAAATGACAGCTACCCCATCAGAGTTGTAACAACCACTTTCGCATACTGCCGACAAAAGCTTTTGCTAGCTTACTGTGCATAGATCCAAACACATCAGCTCTCCCCATCTTTCTATTAGTACCTTGTTCCCCCACAGAACAACACAAACAGCTTGTTGCCCTCATGGTCTTTGACAGCCATGTCCCAAGCCTCTCACTGCCCTCCACATCAGTATTGAAACATCTGCTTTTTTTTTTTTTGCTTCCCTCACCCAGGGCTCAGCCTCATCACCCAATTCCTTATGTTGCCAAGCCCCTCCAACCCTTCTCTCCCAGGGCCCCTCAGGCTAGAAGCAATTTCTTCCCCACATACACAAAGGTGTATAATTCGCCTCTTTCTAGACTCTTTGCTGCACCCAAAAATGAGACCCTTCCTGTTGCACCTGTACCACCCTGTTGGTATCTGAGGTCTATGTAGACATGCTGTAAATATCAGCTAATTTCTTTTTCTGATTGTTGGGTGTACAAGGCTGAGCAGCCAGATGCTGAACCATGATGAGGGCTCTTAGCCACTATAGAAGAAATAATACAGTAAATACAAAGTCACATAATTCCAACTATTTTGAAGAACTGTTTCTCCTGAGCCAACTATTCCCCAAAGGCCACACAAAACCTCCTTTTCCCCTCTCCAGTTTGAGCGCTCAATCATATTTACCTTTTTAGTTTTGGGGTACTTTACTGCAGCTCGATTAGACTGAGATCCCGCAGCCAGGATAGCAGTTGGGTCAGATCCCATCAACTGTCTGCCTTCTCCTGGACCTTCTACATTGCTGACATCTGTTGTGGTTACCAAGCTGGCAGTGCTTCCTTCCTCTGGGACAGCCTGTGCAAGTTCAGCTTGCTGGGAACTGGCTTGTTTCTGCCTTCTCAGTCTTTGTGCTGAACTGGTCCGGTATCGAGAGAAACGACTTTTTGGTCGGGGTCTGGAAGGTTTTGCTGGAGCTGGCTTAGTAACTGTTTTTTCGGGGACAGCATCCTACAATATAAACTGTCATTAGTCCAAGCACCTCTAAGAGTATTCTTTTTCTCTGCATACAGGATCAAGGATTGAGATTTATTTATTGACACTACCTGACTCATAAAATCTGGTTGGACTCTTGTTTGTATTGGCTCACAAGATGGCTTTGGGGGCCCTTCTAAAACACTGGCACGTTATCATTTTGTCTGCTGTGTTCTTAAAGGGATCAACCAGAACACTGGTCTTAAGGAAGAAAGCAGCAGTATGAAACTTGCCACTTATCTCAAGGTAACTGCTCTTAATCCTGATCTGAGTTGACATGTATCATTCCAGGCAAGCATCTGGACCCTGCCTTATAATGGGAACACATACATTCAAAGTAGACCGGGCCAAAAAAAACCCCAAAGAAAAAGCAGAAGAATTCCTCAGTCACTGCAGTTAACACATCCAACTTAAGCGCACACTGGTACAGAAGGGGCCCACTTGTTGAAGGAGCTGGGCTTGTTCAGCCCAGAGAAGAGATGACTTAGGGGGATCTAACAGCAGTATTCATACATCCAGACTGAAGCCACCAAGATACAGTGGTGCGTCAATGTATGGACACCGAAATGAGAGGTTCAGACTAGATAAAAGGCAAAGTTTTTTTTCATCATGAGAACAGTAATGAATTGGAAGAGGCTTCCCAGATGGGCTGTGCAGTCTCCATCCTTGGATGTATTCAAGACAAGACTGGGTAAAACCCTGGCCAACCTGGTCTGACCTCAGAGCTGATCCTGCCTGATGCAGAACAGATTAGAGACCCCATGAAGCTCCTCCCAACCTGAACGATCTTATGATCGGGTATGCTGCATCTGAGCTTGGTACAAGCTATTAAATAGTCCTATCTTCATCTTACCACTACTTGTGAAGACCGTCGTGTGTTCACCCCCGTACTGCTGTTACTGTTAGAAACATTTGGAGCAGCAGCACTCAGTGCTGAACTTCCATCTTCAGTTTCAGGAGTCTCTGTTTTTATTTCCTCCAGCTCAGGAGCTTCAGAATTGATGCTGATTTCAGCATCGGTGCTGTTACGGTCTGATGGTTGCTCTCGTCTCCTCTTTCTCTTTTCCAAGTTTTCAAACATGTGCATGATGGCTTCTACCTTCCTGTCTTCCCGGGACTAGAACACAATAATAAATTTAAGTCAGCACTGCAAATTACGCACATAAAGAGGAGGAGGCAAGAACAGATATGGGATGCAGCACAGGAAGGAGAACAACTGCCAAATAGCAATGACAAGAGCCAGAAAGGAGACAGAGAGAAGCAGTTCTTTTCAGATATTTGCATTTTTCAACATGGCAAATTTCCCAGAATAACAACAACATAATCATGTGTTCATAGAGTAACTAGAAGAACTAGACTTTGTTCTGAAATAGGACCACTTAGACACTACTGAGTTATATTTATAAAATAGTCACAAGGAAATGCATAATTTTTAAGAACTAAAAAATGTAAGAAAGAATAAATAGAGTGAAGAGACAACTTGGAAACATATAGAATGACCAAACAATAGAAGCAAACAGAAGCCGGAGGCAACAGAAGTGAATCAGTAATATGCAGCAAGTAAAACACACCACACAAACTGACTAAAGTGATCCAGATTCATTCCTTCCTGACATCCGGAGATCACCCAGCTCAAAAACAAAAGCTCTTGTCTAAGCAGCTTACAGAGTGGATAAGAAAAACAGAAAATGAGAGAACAGAGAGGCAAAACAAAGGTATTTATTAGGTAAACAGAAAGGACAGGAAATCTTATCACCTAGTTGTGTCAGAAATAATTGGTAATTATGCATGTAAAAGGCCCAGTACAACAATGCTGCTGTGACTGGCAAAACCCAGGCTGAATCAAGTGAATTTTATAAGAAGTGGTGTCAAGTGCCTTCTGAGACTCGTCATGGAGGAGAAAGTATCTTGAAGCACACGGCAGTACTCAATCACAGCAGCCTGGCCTTTACAGTTTTCTGTTCAAAAATATTCAATACACACACAAAAAATTAGAAACTATATAGAAAACTATAGATACAGGTTATTTACCTTGTGCCAAGTATAGAAAACTGAATCTCATTAAAGCAGATTAACTGGTGCAACGTAGAGGAACAGAGCTTATAGGCTTACGGGACACTAACACTTCACTTAGTCTTCTTGAACTGTACCATCCCAGAAAGAGATCAGCTTCCCTGCATTAAAAGGAAATCTTCCCTCCAAGCTTAAGGCCAGCCTGATGGATGACTGCTCTTATTCAAATTTCAATAGAAACCGACTGCTTTATCTTGTCTGTTCTAAAAAAAAAAAATCCATGAGATAACCCAAGGATCTCTCTGCTGGATAATCCTCGGCTCTGCAATTTACTGCACTATCTTAACTTTCAAAGCACTCTCAGGAAATTTACACATGGAAGATCTGTATCTCCAGTTAGAGAAAGACAGGTGATTAAGGTATTTGAGGGAACTCCTAGCTCCAGTACATTTGTTGCCTCATAGGAGGATGAGAGCACTTTTTCTTTTTTCCTCCTTGGGTTTTTGGTTTGTTGGTTGCTTGTTTTGTTTGGGGGTGGGGTTTTTTTGTTTGTTTGTTTTGTTGGGTTTTTGCTTTGCTTTTTTACTTTGTTCTGTTTTTGTTTGTTTGGGTTTTTTAAAAATTATTGTATTAAGTAGAGCCAGAACAGCTCCATTCACATGCATAAAACATTCTTATCCAAGGGGCAATCCTAGGTGCCATAAGAAGCACAAGAAAAAAACCCCAGCTCTACTCAATACAGAAGGCGGCTGAGAAGGGCCTTTGTTATCAAAGATCCAAGAGCACCAACAAATATTTTGATCAAGAAGACTGATTCAGACAACAATGATTTGGGAGCATAAATGGATCTCCTAATAAAGAACACAGCAAATTCTGTTGACTTGTGCCAGTAGTGCTGTTGGTGGTCTACCCCTCTTACTAACTTCTGCCACTTGATCCTACCCTTTTCCCACATGGCAACAAACCTAATGCAGCAAAACATGCCAAGTTTTAACAAAAATCAGGTTCCAGTTCATCACATGATCTAGTTGAAGACATCCCTGCTCATCGCAGGGGGTTTGGACTAGATGACCTTTAAAGGTCCCTTCCAACCCAACCTATGGTATGATTCTATATGGCTCCATAAATTCTTGTACTGGCCGTAAGAAAGGGCAGCAGATACATAAAAACTGTGCAATTACCTTTTTTGAACCCAGTGCTGATTGTCTTGTTAATGGTATGTGTTATACTATAGAATAGCCCTGAAAGTAACAGTTAAACTTTTCAATCAGGAAACAAACCTGTCATATACCTTCTAATCTACAGTACTCCAACATAAATCCTGTTATGTGGAGTCAACCTGGGTGGNTTTTTTTTTTTTGTGGTTTGTTTTTTTGTTTGGGGTTTTTTTTTTTGTTTGTTTTGTTTTTAAATCAAATTACTTAAGACAACTGACAGTTGGAATTTGTGTTGAAACAAGTGAAATAACCAACTGGACATGCTGGTCACTGCAGGAAGCAAGTCGTAAGGGGGATGATACGCAGACTGAGAAAGGTACTTGCCCGTCGGCTGTGGACCAAGGCTCCCTGTTCATCTACAGGCTCCTCTTTCTCCCCTTCTTGTTTCTCCTCCTTCTCTGCCACCTGAAAGAGAAGCCCAGACTTAGTTTGTCAAACAAAATCGGGTACTGTTTTAAAGTTATCAAGATGCCTATGGTAATCTAAGGTGCTAAAAGTTTAAAAAAGGCCTCCTGCAGTTTCTGTTCTGAAGATCCCAGTGCTGTATTGGATCAGATTCCACAGCACTGAATAATAAAAATACATATATAACAAAGCATCAAGGGTTTTACCTCATTGTCACTGACTGCTGCAGGTCCCTCAGGAACTTCCTCTGTTTGTTGACTGCTGTTCTCATCTGATGCAATGCCCTGCTGTTCCATTTCTAGTTCCTTTCGACGGGCTTTTCGCCGGCGTGTTTCTGCCCCAATCAGTGTGCCTAAAACAGGTGGAGGTAGGTGTTCTGCAGCATTTGGGCTACGTTTCTGCACAGGGCAATTCCGGTTCCCCTTGTGACACGCACAGTCCACTTTATAGTTGCTGCTCCAAAACACAAACATAATTTGTGTCACTCTTCATTTCTCAACCCTTGTACAGAGACATTCAATGCATCTCCTACTAAACATCTCACCACGTGCCAAAGCAAGGACAGCAGGCTACCTTATGGCCTCTATTGTAGAATATGCCAGCAGAACTGGACAGAATAGCCGGAAAATGCAATTCAGTAGAAAACGGAGCAAAATGTAGAATGCGAGGAAAGGGCTGGAGGAAGATGTCCAGTCCAGGAGGGCAGTGGAGAGCTCCTGGGCGAGGTGAAGGACTCACCAGATGTTGTACTCATAGTCAAAGGCGATGGTAACCTCTGTGTCCTTGGCAATGGTGGCAACAGCATAGATACACAGGTGGATCATCCCATCAGCAATCACATGACGAACCTTGTTAAACAAAGTAGAGAGAAACTAACATCTCCACAAGTTGCACTTCTTACTTTCAAGAGGGAAGCCTCCTTCTGTGAAGCAGCTCTTATCTATTCCATGAATAATTATCCTAAATTCTCCATAGGGAAAGGCCTGCTTCACCGCTCTTGTCTCATCCTGTGCTTTTCCACTTAACACTTACTACCACCTGCTTACACTATCATTCTGCAGCCAAAGGAAAGCCATAAAAGAAACCTTTTCCTTCCAAAGAGAAACATCATGTTCCCAAACCTTCTCATCTTCCAAGTATAAACCACCAAACAAGCAAGAGATGCAGAGAATTTACCCCATTTACTGCATTTTAAGTGTAAATATTCATAAAAAGGAAATACACTAAGCCTGTGTAAAACGTGTATTTACAATTACAGTGATGGTGAAGAGAGAATTTACCTCTGCATTTGGAGTGCAGGAGCGCCTGATGAACCTGGCATCATTACCAAAGGTGCGGGCATCAACACACATTTCAACGCCATTGAACTTGGAGTAGAACAGCACAAAGGGATATGGCCTGGAGAAGTAACAGAATGTCTCAATCCCAAAATACCCAATTCCCATGGCACTTATAACAGGTATGTCTCACTTCACTGGAAGCAGCGCTTCCATCAGTGCTATTGCTCTGGATGCTTATGCACTTCCATCATCACAGTTTAACAGATCTACTTCAGAGGGTTTTGGTCCATAAACAGAGCATCAAGCTGAGGTTGTATATTTGATTTCATATTTCTATGGATGGCACAGCTGACAAGGCCCCTGTAAGTGTGCGTTATCCCGTAGAGACACTAGTCTCTCCGTGCCATGATGCTCTCATACTAAACACTTCATAGTACTCTTACTTTTTGAAGAAATGCCCATTGACCTCGAATTGCTGTCGTAACATAACCTTCCCTCGATACTCAATTATGAGGGTATCTAGTGCCAAGTCTCTTGCTGCCCTCAGGATCTTCCGGTGCTTCTGAACACGAGTCACCCTTCCCAGCTGCAGCTGTAACAAAAACAAGAGCAAGATATGGAATTTAAACCAAAGGCCTCTAACTCATGAAGAATATTTTACCTACATAAAAAGAAAAATTACTCTAGTAGCAACACACTCTAGAGTAAAAACTCTGCCAGGTGAATAAATTGTTTATTCCATAACAGTTTAGTAATAAACCAATGTCCTTGATAATATTTATCAAAAGCAAAGAGTATTTATTTCTTTCCTTCAAAAGTAAGTCTCACAAATCAATCAGACCAAGTATTTCAGTCTTGCAGCTAGGAGGCATAACCAGACCTGTCAGTTGCTGCTAACAGGGAACTGCTCTGCAATTAGGGCCACTTTCACAGCCAGAAAAACTCCAATTTTCCCTAAATTGTGGGTTGTCACACATTCAGAGGAAAAAACACAACCTTTTCCTTCTGCAGAGGATGGTAAATTCTAGCTAACAGGCCAAAGACTTAAGCTGGCAATTTCTATCTCCATCTAGAAACTTCTCTTCATCTGCCTGCTCAACTAGTGCTGTTCATTTTTTTTTTTTAAATGAAGAAATAAATGTTTAACTAAGTAGTGACAGTTTGCTGAACCTTCTTTATGTTGAAGTCTACAGTTCTATTACAATGGATTTTCAGAACAATGTGTCTTGACAGTATGAAACCACAACATTCTTCAAGCACAGACATCCAAATATGACACATTTTATGAAATAATGGAAGGGATATTATAAGCACTGGGGCATAGGAAAGACTTATTCCATAAAAACAAAGTGCTTTTCTTGCTTAACAGATTGAACCTCTCTGCAAGTAAAAATTACATGAAGATGGCTCGCTGCATCACCACAAGAGCTATGCCTGCTCTTTCCTAAGCATACTATTCACTGCTCATAAGGACCTCATTTTGATACTCTCCCAGAGTGAATTGAGGCATAAGTGTTCTTACTTCAGTAATAACGACAGTCTTCTATCTAAATTAGAAGTAAACCACCAGATTTTATTAAAAGCAAGCTCCCAACTTTTCCTGATAAAACTCTCTTGTTAGAAACAGCTACTGCGCAGTCTGCTCAAATGGATAAAAATCACATTAGCTTAAGAAGGGGCTCAATCTGGACAGTGACAGAATACATGACATTCTAACCTTGTAAAAATAAAGTTAATGCCTGAAGGCAGCACTCAGTACTGGGAACCAAACAAAACTCTCTGTACTAACCATATGAAAGAATTGAACCACAGATATTTTATTCTTTTTTTGGTAGCAATCTTGTATGTGCTCTGAATGAAACCTCTTTGGGAAGATGACTTTCGTTGTTTTAATATTATATTGCAGATCTTGGATCAGCCAGTAAAGTAAGATCTATTTGTTGACTTCTCTCACTCGGGTCCAGGATAAAGATAGCTTTATAAAAATATTCATTTGAAACCTATGCAGACAGGAGTAATGGTCTTGCTNTACGGGGTGTATCTCTTTTTCATACCACTGTATCTGCCGGCAACTGAAAAAACCTGCATGTATGTATTGGGAGACTCTGAAAAGCCTTGCAGGGTGTCTTTCATCTCCTCATATCTTGGGTCCTGACAGGAGCTCACAGAGGATTCCCCACGTCCACTGAACTGGCATAAAAGAAATATGTTATTTCCAGACTAAGAAGCCACACTGCTGGCCCTGATTTCTGATCAACAAACCCATGATAAAAGTGAACTGTAGGACAATACTGTTTACATTGCCAAGAGTTGTGGCTAAATTATTTTAAAAACATTGGATACACTTTGTACTATCCAACTGTGGTAATAGAGAATAAATAAATGGGACTCGATTTGTTAGTGTGTGACAGAAGGAGATAAGGAGAAAGTATCTTAAGTTAGTAGATAAATTAGGACTGAGACACAAGCGTGTATCCAGTTGAATAATTTTGTTTCTATACTACCACCTGTTTGTTGTTATAATCAGTTTCTCATCTAAGCTGGCCCTACCCAGGAGGGTTGTAGCACATGACCTTCAGTGGTTCCTCCCAACCTAAATTATTCTGCAACTCTATCAAATTCTCTTAGTATCTTTCACAGATGCGAGTTAATGTCTGGTAGCCTTCACTCTCACCTATGGCCCATGACTGACTTGTATTACTGTTCACCTGATGCTGGAAAACAGCTTGGGGAACAAAAATGGGGTAGTAGGAAAAGAAGAGAGCCCATGAAGGAAAGAGAAGCTCTGCATCTGTAAAACTTAAAAATTATCTGAGTTTGGTAAAACAGGAATGATCTCATCGCTTTTCTGATAAGACCCCAGATCAGCTTGTTTTCGTTCTCTGAATTTAGAAATATGAAGAGGATTAGCTGCCATGCTTTCATGTGTGAAAAGAAAAAATGATTTTATCCATGTCATAGGCTAGGGATTGCTGACTGCTAATCAAACAAAACTGTTCTGATATGTTTGCAAAGCAACATCTGCATAATGTGGCATCAGTGGCTTTATTTTATAAAGGCCCATTTGCTCTTCACTTCAGAATGTGAAATCAATCAGGGGTTTGAGCTCAAGTCAGCAATTATCAGAGGCAACAAAGGGCAAATACTGACCCCGGGTTTGGTTTGGCAACAGCAGGCAGAAAAGTGATTCGTAGTTTTCAGTCTGTCAAGCATCTGGCAGTAGCCAGCACTAAGATGATTTTATTCATGACACTGAAAAGCTTCATGTTTTCACAAGTTTCACTTTGCATCACTAGGACAGTTGAGAATTGTTTTTTCCAAAACACTCCAATGATCAAAATCCCATATCCTGCACATATAACTCTTATCTTTCCCTACTCCTCCTGGCTTGGGGAAGCTTTCAGGTCACACTTTCTTCTTCTCTCTCTCTCTTTTTTTTTTTTTAAGTATACACTTGCATCATTGTTTACCCAAGCCAAGCAACTCTCTCAACTGTGAGAGTATGCAGGGCATCCAAAACATTTTATTTTTATTCCTTTCTCCTGTCTCCAAGTCTTTATGGCCAAATAGAGCAGTTATGATACTCATCTTCTACATACAGCTGCCATCTGCATATTGACATGACCATCTTAATTTTTTTCCTAGCTCAAAGTACCTATTTCCTTATCGCCCAGAAAAACTATTTTTACATCCAGTAATGATACCTAGTTAAAAGACAACTGATGCAAACTAGCAAGACTTAGTTTGTCTAACGAAGACGAAACAAATGAGTGGAACAAAAATATAAAGCACAGGATGAGACCACGCACTCCACACCTGTGCAGGCTATCCTCCTCACAACACTCCACAGCCATCTGCTGAGCAGAGAAAACAAGGACACAAGGGCTGACAAGCAGCAGTCCGGGACAGCCACCTGGTCTTTCCTCAGTACCCAAGAGGAACTACAAAGCCAGGAAGTCCCTTTATACTTTCCCAGCACATGCAATGATAGGTACCTACCTACAGCTTGTTTAGAGTAACTGCAGCTCACTATGAAGTTTTGCAACTTTCTATCTTTTTGTTTCTTTGGAATATATGGCCTTTGGAGTCTTCTGATCTGGAATGCTGGCCACTTTTCCCTGTGGGAAAACCTATGTCTGTACAGGGAAGGGAGAGGGCGAGAGAGCATGGCAAGAACAAGCACATTCATGTATGCTATCTTTTATAATCATCTTCCTTCTGCACTTTATGAAGGTGATAAAAAGAAACAGCCTGTTTTATCACTGGTTTCAGGACTTTTCCTAAAACTCACGTAAAGGAGATAGAAGAGTTTACATTTAGACTCAGAAAATATTAAGATTTCTAGAGAGGCAGAACTTTTTCTTCCCTGTATTTCCTCAGTTGCTCTCTTTAGGAAGGCTACTCACATAGCCAAGTAGAAGGGTTTCTCCCCAACCCTGCAAAAGTCTTATTATTGCAGAACTAGAGGCAAGAGTGGAATGAAGCTGAGTCCAAAGTCCTCTTTCTGCACTCTGCCTTACTGGCAATATCTGTGCTCTGCCTGATGTGCTTCACCCACATGAAAGCAGAGGGAAAGGTGGGAGGGAGCACGTGAACTTCACAGAGCGCTGAGTCAGCTGATACAAACAAGAATGATTCAAGCACAAACATATACCTGATATTCAGGTTTCTGACTCCGCTTGCATTCTACTGAAGAGGTGCCCCACATCTGTTTTGGAGCCCATCCTTTTCAGTTGCACCTATCTCCATTCTCCTGGACAAGGAAGCCCTATCTCCATTCTCCTGGACAACGAAGCCCCACAAAGCCTGAACCGAGCGGGAGTGCTGCTCTCTGTTCAATAAAGCACGGACCAGATGAAACATCAGCTGAGAAAGTAGCGGGGAGGACATACACCACACAAACACATCCTTTTCCTGTTTCTCCTTCTCTATGTGCGCTTCATAAAGCTGACATGACACTAATCATTGCATATCTCAGAGAAGTCAGGGAGAGACAGTTCCCTAAAAACAACTGTAGTTGTGCAGCATTTGAAAGTTACCAGAGTCCAAATAATAATTAAAAATATTGAAATAATGTTGAAAGGTTCTTTAAAATAGCTTTCCACAGAACATGAGCCAGGAGAAACAAACAAAGAAACAAAACCCCACAAACAAACCAGGAATACTTAGCTGGAAAGCAGGAAATTTCCTATCTCCAGCAAATGATAGATCTGGTTCCGCCTCAAGCCATTGAGTGACCAAAAGTATTTATGGTAAAATACCTGTGAACCATATCACAGAACTGTACAAAATATCCCCAACTTAGCGACGCTGATCTGGCTGAATGAGAGCGTTTCTGAATCTGTCTTGGTGTTGGCATCTCTTCTGTTCTCTTTTATATCAAATCTAAGCCTACTGGTCTGAAATTATACGACCAGCTATGATATTGCTCACCCATGCCCACACCTTATGTCTAGAAACCAGAGGACCTGACCTACCCCACTTCTGTCACAATGGTTCTTACCTGCATCTGGGACCCAATAACAGTATTATTGCAGGCCAACTCTGTTTTGTTGATTGTGTCTAGCATAGCAGTTTTGCCCACATATTCTTTATTAGAGTTTAGATGACGCTCCAACAAGTTCTGTACATCAGCACTGTACTGGTTAGTAAAGGCTTCTTCATACTGATCCGTCCAGAGTCGTATTCGATTCTCCCACCCTTCAGCTGTGTTTTCATCCAAGGCGTGTGCTTCAGAAGGGGAATTCTGCACCAAACAGCAAAGAATGAATGGCTAGCACACAAGGGGAAAAACCTATCCACAGTACTCTGAGCTTATGAATATGCAACAAAAAAAAAAGACAAATCTATTCCAAGCTAAGAAAGTGCCAGTTATGAGGATACCTTTTTCAGAATCTGCATCTGTCAGAATATTGTACAACAGTGCCGCTTAGGAATCTACAGAGAACTCTGTACAGGACCAAGACCTCTTGAGAGTTGGTCCTTGGCACTGCTACATACAAGAAAATTAAGCTAGTACATAACCAGAAAAAGTTTTTAAAGTCACTTTGGAAATATAATTAAGTAGGTTAAAAAAGCAAAGGAACAGAACACACAAAGGCAAATAAATCTCATGTAGGCTTGTCCTACAGTCAACCCACTCATGTCCAACATAATGCTAGATGATGCTGACTACATCTCAATCTTTGCAGTGACTGATCCAAAAATAATTCTGAACCTTCTAGCTAAATGGTCATCAGGGTTTCAAGAAACTGAATTTAGAGCATAAGCTAATACCCAGAAGGTTAAAAATGCAAGTCCTAAGCAGTGTAAAGAAGAGAGGGCAAAATCAGGTAATCCATTTATACCACCTTGTAAGGGAGGGGAAAAAAGAGAAGCTGGTAGGGGGAAAAAAAATTAAGCTTCATTCTTTACTTTACAATAGTTGAAGTAATTAAAAAAATAATATTCCAGAGGGCAGTAACTCAACTGGCTTCATAAGGGACTGAGGTATCAGTGACAAGGACCACAAGGACAATCATTATTTTCATCATACATATTAAAAGCATTAAGAGTTTTCATGCATTTTTACTCTCTCGAGGCACTTGTGTACTATGGAGACAGGAACATACAGACACACCACAGGACTGTTTCTATTTCCTCTGAGCCACCTGCTAGAAGCTACAGTACTGGGGTCAGATGGAACTGAATGAACTTTAAGGCTCTTCTTGTGTTTCTAGGAACACGTTTAGCTCAAAGTACAACCCTACTTTTTTGTCAAATAAACTTTCTATCAGATAGCCACACCTACCAGTATTGCAGAAAGTCAGAGATAAATATATCGTCCCATCCACCCCTAGTAAGGGGATATGGAGAGAAACAAAGCAACACTGCTAGGGACTCCCAACTTTAAACCTGTGTATTACTTTGATGCCCAAGCTTAAAATAGCATTGATGCAATCAAATGATAACTGACCTCATGGAAGAGTGGCCACAACCAGTTCTACATCCCTTACATCAAACACACCACTCCCAAGTGTCATGAATCAGTCATATCTCTTGGAACTGGATGACATTACCTTACAGAAAGCTATGTGAAGCAAAAGCAAGGTTCAAGGAGAAATTCCTGTGATACCCTTTTGAATAGGCCTCCTTGTGGCGCATGGTAAGGATTAAGATTATTCTGAGGCTGATCCCACAATCAGAAATTCCCCATGCAAACCAAAAGAGGTAGAAAATATGGGGCAAAAAACCCACCACCATCACAGAGTGTTCTCAGTTATACTCACCTTCATCCTCAGAGACTTTCGGGAGCCCTCTCGAAAGGCCTGTCCCCCAAACAAGGAGAGAGAGAAAAAAAAAAAACCAAACTATTATGTATTTCCTCAGAATTAGCGTCCCAGAACCACACTAGCTCTTACTCCAACAGACCAACCCTTAACAAAAGATGACAAGAATTACAGGAAAACCTACACAAGAAGCAATGGACTTGAACAAAAAGACTCTGCAATGCAAATCCAGTGGAAACTGCTGAAAAGCTTGATGGCCAGGATTTCTGAACTAAAAAGGCCTGCCTCATACTTAGTAAAAATCTCAAGATCAAAACCAAAACTATCCTGACTAACCCCACTTGCTTTGACAGAAGAAAGAGCCAGCAACAGAATCAAGCTGGTTCACAACAAAAAACCTGAAGACCTCACATGGCTCCTGCTTGCAGTCTTTTATTTAATCAGTGCCTACCAGAAGAACTTCAGGGGAAATCTAACCTGGGGAAAATCATGGTAAAGCTAGCAGATGATGGGAAAGAACCAGCTGCTCACACACTTGCATTCCAATATAAGCAATCCAAAATTATTTCAGTCCCCAAACCCTCACAAACAAGACAGTGAAGTCATCCCTCAAATGTTCACCACTACCTACATAGTTTTCCAAACAGGCACTACCTCTGTCCCTGAAGAACAGTGCGAAGAGGCTCTGCAGCCCAGATTCCTTAACATAGCCTGCTAAGAAATGCCATGCTCCCTTCATTTTTCATTCCATTCACAGACTGCCCTGTTGCCACAGACTCCAAAAGCTATTTCCCCAAATCCTAATAGAGCAGAAGGGAAACTATGTAATCGAACCCAAGCTCTTAGCATGAATGGATAGCATTGGGAAATAAGGGTGGAGTTCCAGTAAGGTAATTTTTAAACCAACAGCCACATAGTCTAGCAGGTCACAAATACAAGGCATCACATTATTACACCAGAAAGAGCAATTCCTGGCAGGACAAAAGTTTCTTGTCTACAGCCAGCTCGTCAACCTGCTCTCAACAATACTCCACACAGCATTTGGTAGGAACTGCAGCAACTGTGTCTCACTCCACATACCTTGATCTTTTTGGCCTTTGGAGCAGTGCGAGCTTTTTCTGTACTCCTCTTCCTCTTCTTAGGTTTGCTTCTACGGACACGGTTGACAGTCAGTGTGATGCTTGTAGGGGTGTGCTGCGTAGCTGTGTACAGCACTGTAGAGGGAGATAGTTCTTCATCCCAGCTCTCAGTTGCACTGCTGTCCCCACCTATAGTGAGGAGTGCTTTATTAGCAACGTTTTTATTAATCCCAGAGAGAACAGCTTACCCTTATGTCCATTTTCATCAAGATGACTTGATGACCCTGCATAGCTCTTCCTGACAGAACTATACCACCTCAGTTTTCCCACCCAAAGTGGGAACAGGTGTCCCAAACTTCTGGTATCTCACAGAATGACACTGACGAACATTCCCCTTTTCTATTCACAAGACAATGTGATTTTCCCTAGAGCTAACTGAGGTGAGGCAGAAGGAGAGGAGAAAATCCCAGTGGTTGGGAGGCAAAGAACATTAACGGGCACGGATCACAGTTAGATGATTACAGCAACCAAAAGACTAAGGTCTTGTAGAAAGAAAGCAAAAGTCACTGTTACCAGAATTACAACCTCAAGCTCACCTGACACGTTGTCCTGCTTCCGGCGGCGGAGTCTGATCACCTTCCCCCTGCTCATTCCTCTGCCAAAGGAGAATGCACAATTGAAGCTGGTTTGTAGGAGTAAAGTCACTTGAAATTCAACAGGATGTCACAAGATGCGTGCCCTCAGTGGGGCCCAGGATGATAAGAACATCGATTTAACATCCTCATCTCCACTCCTGGTGCCACCAACACTTGTCAGGCTGACAACGCAAAGGAGGAGGGTCAATACTGGGTAAAGCACTGGTAAGAATGCTCCAGTTAGCAAAAGGAAGTCTGTCCCACAGCCCAGATGTGACAGTTTGGTATGAGAAGTCAACACAAGGAGCAGTCCAGATCTGCTCTGCACCAAAGCTTACCTGCACTTTTCACACTTGAGGAGGAAACCATCTTGGGAGACACTGCAGTGGCACCAGGTGGGAATTGATTCTCCTTCTGAGGAGCTCTCACTGTCCCCAGAGTTCTCCTCATCGGGTGAGTGCAGGCCGTTCAGTTCTGCACGAGGTATAATGGTCTGGACAGGAGGAGAGGCTGGCGGCGTTGGAGGAGGAGGGGCTCCATAATTATGATCCTGAAAACGAGTATTTGCAGTACTACTTTTAATGTGAAGATATGATGCCTAGATACTGAAGTCCCAAATCCATAGTTCCCAGGTTATTATTTAACAACTGGTATAAAACAGTATTCTGAATTCCTCAATCTACCAAGAAGGTAGAGCAATAGCTCTGAACGATGTGGATGGTCTTCTACACCAATGAATTAAATTCAAAACCTATGAAAACAACTAGGCTATTTTGACACTAACTGTTGTACAGCTAATAATCCAAGATTACATCAGTGGTCAAACACTGGAACCGGTTGCCCAGAGATGTTGCGGAGTTTCCATCTGTTGAGATATTCAAAACCCAGCTGGACACCCAAAACACAACTGGGCCACCTGCTCAAGCAGAGTCAGACTGAACAGGGGGGTTGGATTACGTGATCTCAAGAGACCCCTTCCAACCTCAATGATTCTGTGACATCCTGTTCATCCCATAGTTTCGAGCCATGCTCCCACTCTTCCTGACTGTTCCTTGTTTCTCAGAGCTATAAGTTACCAATATGAAAGTCTGCGCCATTGAAACAAGTATAAATAGTGCACAATAAACCAAACAGGGCATAAAATTACCACCAGGAAAATATTATGTATTCATATATATTCACACTTCATTCATATACTTCAGTTAAAATCTATCACCTAGAACACTAATAAAGCTTGCTTTATACAGTATGCAAGACTTCACAAACAATAAACACACAAATGCAAAACGTATGGCAGAACTCAGTTGTAACTCTGTTCCCTAATAAATAAGCCAAAACTCCTAAGACTTAACAAGCAGAAGACTATGGAACAAGGAGAAAAGAGTAAAGTAGACAGTAAAGAGCTGATTCACTGCAGAGAGAGTACTCACTGCGTAAGGCAGCCCGCGATAGCTGTGTTTCTGGGTGGCCCCATAGCCGTGGCTGGAGTACACATTCTTCTCACTGACAGCTGGACTAGCTTCCACAGACTCTGGGCTGCAGAAAGGGCCAGAAGTAAAACCCATCAATACAACATCGGTTTTTTTAGTGCCAGTATTTCACTGCTCTCTTCTTTTCAACACATGAGCTCAAAATGAAGAAACTTCATGAAACTGAGGTGTTATTATGCACTTCACCAGGCGTCATGTGTGCAGAAGTTGTACAGGATGAACCTGCTTTCAGAGGGAAGGAACTAAGTAAGGACCACCCTGGATAACTCATTAAACTTGGTCTCAATCTGGGAAGTTAAAAAGATAATTAGCATGTAGGAAGCTCAGTTTCCTTATAGTTGAGGAAGTTGGGTCTAGTTCAGCATTCACATCTGAACTCAGCCAGCCTAATCTCAAAGCCACTGAACAGTACTGCCATGTTATCTCTGCAACAGCTTATTTCAAATAGTAGCTAAGCAGCTTTCCTGCATCTGGGCTTGTTTCTCTCTCCCTCAGATACTAATTGTTAGCTGAGTGCAACATTCTGTGATAAAGTCTGCATGAAACCTGCAGCTGTCCTGACATCAGCTACCAGGAGCTGGAGATTCCTGTTACAGAGAGGCAACAAAATTCATGACCTGGACAGACAGTGGCCACAGACAAATCAGATTTGCCCTGCGCTTTCTATACAGCAACATGGTGTGCTATGTGCTGAACGGGAAATTTGCTGCTGAGGTACAATGCACTCTTCCACCACATGGTGGTGAAAAAAAACAGCTAAAAATTAAAGGTATATCCTTAGCAGAAAGCTGCAGAAACCCTACTTGGAAAAGGGACAGCTGCAATTCAATGCAGGGAATATTAGATAATGAGGCTACAGACAGAATACCAGCAAGTGTACACTGTCTGTTACAAGCAGAAGACAGAAGTCAGCTAACCTCTACACAGATCAGAAGTAGGGCCCATATCAGAATACAGCAAAATATTACTGAATCGTATCTGCAAGTGAAATGTTCTTCAAAATTATAGCATGGAGCTGAGCAAGCAGGAAAGAAAAAGAGCGTAAAGGAAAACTTTACCTTGGATCTCTGCTGCTTTGGTGAGATCTTGCAGGATTCTCAGTGGGTCCTACATTGTCAGTGTGAATCAGGCAGTGCTCAAAGAACAATGGCCAGTGGTCACGCGTGGGGCAGTGTTTAGGCACCACCTAAGAACACTAACCCCTGTGCCCTTTGGACTTCCTATTAGTTCTTGAAATCTCTGTTGCACTGAAGTTTGCCCCACCCTGCCACTAAACCTGATATACTCTCCAATGCACTAACCTTCTGAGCTTCTGGCTTATTCTAGAGTAAGGTGGATCTGCCTTTGTAACATAAAGGAGCAATAATTTATTGTACAAAGAACTGCAGAAAGTAGAAGGCCTTAAACCTACGCAAACCACACTTCTGTAGCTCAGGATTTAGGACCACGACATGACAAATTCAGTTGGTTTTCAATGTAACTTCAGCCAGCTAAATTGTCAAAAGCAGGAGATACAGGTGGTGATACCTCTCAGAGGATACATTTCTTAATAAAGACACCATGCAGAGCTTGCCACATAATCCAGCCTTGCTGTATCTTTGCAACAGTCCTTTAGGACTTCCATATTGGTAGAGTTAAATCCATTCAGGTTTAATCGTGTTTTCAGAAACAATATTAGAAGGAAGGGAGCCTAAACAGCCTAAGCAGCAGATCTGTCCTCTCTCCAAGTCACCCACATTCCTAACTACAGTCAGCCTCAAATACCAGCAATGCTGCTGCAAACATTAGCAATAAAACTTCAAGATTGTTGGTGCAACGGTGTCCAGGGGCAACAACACTGGGGCCCATGCTTCCTCAGCAGCAGCAGCCTTCCAAGGAGCTTCAACAACTTCCAATATGCAGTCAGACTAACACAGCATAACTACTCTGCAGCCTCCATGCCGCCCTCAGGTGAACACGAACACCCTTCAGCATTTTTCACTTCCCCTCTGTATCAGAGGCCAGAGGAAGATACTAAAGCTCAGCCTGAAAAGAGGGGCAGCTAGTTTTCCTTTTACTTTCCCACTTCCTTCCTGATGCACATCTTTGAAATCAATCCCTTACAAGAGACTAAAAGCTCAGACACCCAGACTTCACTCATCAAACTAGTAGAGTTTCAAAGAAGCAGAGGATAGCCTTAACTTTGAACAGATTCACAAAGGACACTTCAGCAGTAAGTAACAGTGCATCAATGCAAAGCATGAAGAATAAAGTCCTGGCATTCCCAATTTTTAGAAAACAGAGAAACCAATTCAGAAATCTTCAAGAGCCTGTTTTTCAAAGCATTCCAGCCTAGCCTCAAGTTGGACCTACAAATTTCTTACAACCAGGGAAAAATAAAATGCTTTGCAGAAGGTTTATAGACAGTCTTTTTGATATTTAATTGCTACAAGGGACATCTGTAGATATATCTGGCTCTCCTTTCTACCATGCTCAGCTCTGAAAGCAAAGTGCCTAATATATGAGTAAACTATTTAGCACTTTCTCCTGTCATAAACAGTTTAAAATTCCTGCATGTTGACTCTTTAAAGTGCTGGTGTGGGAGAAGCATGGTGACAAGCAATACTGAAATGTTAAATCTTGAAAAGTGAAGGATCATATACCCACTGCAGATGAGTGACTTACTAGATTCTGATTCCCTGTTTAAAAACATGTAAAAATATGGGCTTTAGGATGGAATGAAGCATCAAGAAGAAAAATGCTTAGAACGGGGCCAGTGCCAAGACAGACAAAAAAAAAGCATTAGCAGTCTTGCAGAGTGTGCAACTGTGTAGTCAAACTCCGTCCATAGTCAAAGCAAGGCAAGATGGAAAGGAAGAACAATGATTCATACCCTAGCCCGCTGCTCTTACAGCTGAAAATTAATAGAGTCTGGAGTGATATCTGTTCTACACTGATCAATCTGACAAGCAGGTATTTGCACAGTAGGTACCTTTAAATAATACATGGGGGAAACCTATCTCCAAAATGCCCTTTGTAAATTTTTGTGAAGAGATGCTATAGTCTGTACTTCAAAGGATGCAGGAAAGCAGGAGGTAGAAGCACACAGAAATAACTTGAGCCCTCCCTCTCACCCCCGACAAAAACATAGTACTCATCCAAGCTGACATCATTCTAACAAGGGTTTTAAAAAAAGATCACAACGCAGTATTTTCTGGAATTGAATGTTCCTGACTCCTGCAGAAGCAAAGTCTTTTAAAAGAAATGGTAAGGCCCCTCCAACAGGCCTCAGAGATAGGACTGCAGTAAGAGCCCTGCACAGGGTTCTGTGGTAGGGACCCTGAAGGATTGGCCACTGAGGTGTGCTTCTTGGAACCTGCTCAGGGGCAGGAACAAAATAAAGGTGTCTACACAGGCTGATGCTGTCTCACATCTCTAGCCAAGCTCCAAAGGGGTCCAGAATTCAGTCATATAAGATTGGTACTGAGTCTGAAGCAGTAGACTCTACTGAGAGGGAGGATCAGCACACTGATCCCTCATATAGCTTTTGGAAAAGGAGCTGGCTTGTACCTTGCCAGCATCAAGCATAGGTACAGCAAATGCACAACTGCCTGCACTTGAGTATAGACTTATTAGCCAAGCTGATATAAAACTCATGGTTGAGTGCCTCGTACTGTTGGAATTCTCCTTTTCCCCACCTCTTATGTCAAACCTACCAATTTCCATAACACTGCATTTGTTACACGCTGAGAGTCTGTCTCCGCATTCATCTGTCACACAGCCAGTGGACCAGCTCCCCCTTTCTCACCAGTGGAGAAAGCACCAGCACCGATCCTGCAGCCCCACTCCAGGGCAGCCCTCTGACACCCTCCCCTCCTCTTCTCCTCCTCCACGGGGTAACACTCACTCCGATCCTGCAGCCATGTCGGAGTAGGACGTATCTGGTGTGGTGACTCCCAGAGGGATTGCAATGCTCATGACGCCCGTCGGGGATCACGGAGTCCAGAGGGCAGCGACTGGCCGCTCCGAGGGCGGAGAGGAGCCGCAGAGCCTCGGCCAACACGTCACGGACATGGGGAAACCTACCGGGGTAGAAACAAAGCATTGCATCTCTGTTACAGGATGAGCTCTCCCTGTATACCCCTAAAGAAGGCTTTCACAGCAAAAGCAAAGCAGAAATAGATTTCCATCAGTGACATGCCACATCATTTTTACTTAATTTTCTTATGTGGGGCCAGGGAAGAGGTAGATGGTAGTAGTTTGGTGACTTTTTTTTTTTTGTTTGTTTTTACAGTCTTGGACTGACACGCAATGAGCTGCTCTGCCATAAAGGCAATAATGATAGTTCCCCCCTCCCCCAACTAAACTTAGGACTAATTATCAGATAACCAATCTATTAGCTCCTTCTGCATATAAGCAGCAGCTGTTCACCTATCACCCACAGCCCTCCATCAGCATTTCCTAATTCTGTCCCCAAACAAGTTGCAGGCAAAGCCCCATCTGGGAGGACAATGAGACAGAGCCAAGGTGGACTGAGCTGAGACCTCTCACTCGAGATCAGCTTGTATTTGCATTCACTGGGCCCACAGCACAGTCAAGCACGACCAGCAGAGTGGCTATCCCCATGCCACTGACAGCCTCCCCTCAGCAAACAAGGCCCATCCTGGATTCTGCACCAATTAGTCTGGCAAGCCCTAACGCAGCGGGCCCTGACTTTCCAAAATCCCAGCTGACACCTCCCCGCGGCAGAGCCACGTCAGACATCTGGGCGCTCGCGCATAGGCCACTCTGATGAGAAACACGGCGGGGCCATTGGCTCGGTGCGGGGAACCGGGTTGAGTCATGGCGGCATCACGGGGCGCAGCTGCTGGCCGGCTGTGCTGGGGCCAGCAGGGAAGCCCATGCCCAGGCTCCACCTTCCCTGCTGACCACAGCATTTTGGTAAGCGAAATCGCCGATAAACACAAACTCCCAAGGGTCGGATGGTGGATGGCAGTAAAACAGGATCAGCTCCTCGTTATGTAAATAACCTCAATAACACAGACGTTCAGAAAGGAGCTATTATTCTATGTGGCTCTGAAGAAAGCCCCCACGATGCAGAGAAAGGCTGCATTTCCACACCTAGCAAAGGTAGCTCCAAAACCAAAGAAAAACATCAACAATTTAGCCACCGTCTTTGCACGTTAAACTTTTAAGGGCAGCCTTGAATATCTTTCCATAGTCTTTCCCCTGGCTCCGGCAGTGCAGATGAGCCAGCCTGCCCTTGCAGCCGGCCGTCACATGCTCCCCGGCATTTCGGGGCTCTGCCAGCAAACCCTCCTGGGCTACAGAGAGGCCGTGAGCCAAGTTTTCCTGTGGGTAGTGAATTTCTTACAGGGAACTGCCTTTGGACACCATAGTCTAGCCATTGTTTAACACACAAAAACCCCCAGAAAAATGAAAACACACACTCACCACAAGGGCAAATTAAGGAAGAGTGAGAGAGAGTCAGAAAGTTTAAATGCCACACGCTATATTGCCTTTTCCTGTCTTAAAAGGCAGGCTGCTTCTTATAGCATGAGGAAGTATTTTCCTTCTCCAGTATAAATCCCTAAGAGAAATCTTTCTGATAGTGTGACAGGCATTCAGTGAATTACAGAAGTAGCACGTAAAGATTTCTAAGTGGTCTGTGGCAATTCCCTGTTATGCCCCAAAGCAATGGTCTCGCACAGAGGTGGGAGATGAAAAAGAAAACAGGCAGGACTAAGCTCACAAGCAGCTCAAACCCAAGACAGCCCAGGTGTCCTTGAGTGTGTTTTCTGGAAAAACAAAAAGAAAAATAAAAGGACCTTTAGGAAGTGTCTCATTTACCCTTTCTCATGCTTGTAACAGAATTGTGATTTCTACAGATGAGACAAACTGCTGCTAAAATGCAGCTAAAAGCTACAGACAGCAATCCCTGCTTCAACCCAGTGTCACATAAAAGTCTGGCACAAGGTTACAAAAAATAGGACAAGTTTCTCAGTGTCTGAAGCACCCTTCCCNCTTAGTTAGATTTCTCCCCCCCACCCCCCATTTATTTCTTGCCTTTGCCATGACCATACCTAGCAGGCAGCAGCCCAAGATTTCATCATGACAAATTCCAGCCTCCTGCCTGCTCATGACTCAGCAGAACAGGAGGATTTCAGGTGCAGCTTCTGGACTTGAGAGCCACAGGGTACCTGGTCAGTCCTGGGATAACTGGGACAAGTTTTCAGCCACTTCTTATAGGAAACCCTCTTCCCATCAATGCTGTACAAACACTGTTGCACTGAAACGGTCTGGTAACTCCCACTTTGGGGAAAGAGATTACTGGAGAAACACCAAATACCAAACAGAAAGGTTAGACAAGGTGAGTTCCAGTTCAGTTGCTTTTGTGTTGACCCAGCAGTACTTACCCAACCATCACCCATGCTCAGATTTTGCTGTTTGTTGCTGCTGTTTTATGCGTACTTTCAACTCTGACAACGTAACATTCAAAACGAATTGTTGAGACTAATCGCAAGTGCTGTCCAAGACCACATCACCTTCAGGCTAGATTACACTCTGGTCTTTATGAAACTTGGCCTGGTAACACCCAAAACAGTAGCCTGCACAGAAAACACTGAGGTCAAAATGTTGACCCATCGAACGGGCTAATTTCCTGTAAATACAATCCCCAAGCTCCTTCCTACTTCTCCCCCCCAAAATATAGAGCTGTACAGTAGAAAAAGGTCACACCAAGTTCTTTCCAGTGCCACTGGAAGAAGTTTTCCTAAAATTCAAAGTCTTAATGCAAATTTGATGAGCTTCAGACCACAGCACAAACCTATCTCCCTTATGATACAATTCTTCTTGAAATCAAATGGAAAGAGGAATTTTGATGGCTTAACAAGTAAATAATACTTAGCTGGTTTTGAAAAGGCAGGATTTAAAGATGTATTTTTTTTCCCCCATGTTTGGCATCTACACGCCTGCCTCCTTAACCAGTCATACCAGTATAAAGATGCCCGGTCTTCCCCAACATCATCAAAACAGCCCAGATGAGCATCCACCCGCAGAGCCACCCCAGCGTTGGTATCCCCGATTCTCACTCGGCACAGATCACACACCAAGGGACTCAACCACCTTCAGACCAAAACCATAAGTGGTTGCCTTATCTAAAATGTGAATATATGCTATTCAGTTATTTCAGGTAACATCCTGTATCAACAGAAGGGACTGTAATAAATCTAAGGTGGCCAAGCAAAGGTTAGGCAACACCTGCTCTAACAGTGAATTTAATTTTTGAAACTCTATTTAGGATGCAGCAGCTACAGCGCTGCATTGGCTCACTTCCACAACCACTGCTGTCCATGTTACAAATAAAGTAGATGCAGAAAATTTACTGCTGGAAACCCTTTTCATTACTTGTGGTATTAAAAGTCAGTATAAACAGGCACAATCAAGCATGGTCAGTTGGACAGCTCACTAGAGTTTCCTTCTTCAAGATGTAGTCGTTCACGTTTTCACTGTTGCCCCGGTCTCAGACACCTCTGCGCACCTGTGGTGTGCAACACTTGGTGACAGACTCTACAAAATACTTGCAAGTGCCACGAAAAATTCACCCCCAGACAAAAAAAACGGGGTACAGCCTCACAGACCACACGTGTTACCTAAATTCAGATGCCCAGACTCCATCACCATTTGGTGCTGCTCAGGTGACGCTACACAACCTCAGGGGGTACAGAGCACTCCCCTAGCACCCTCCCATGGTCACAGACCCAAGGGTAAAGCAAGTTACCAAGCAGAAGGAAGACAGAGAGATTCAGCCTGTTTCTCCGCAGCGCACATCTATGAGTTTGTGTCTACAGAGAACTTTAAGTATTTTAACATTGTGCATCCAGCATCTCATAGGTTGCTGAGAATGATAAGGTAACGCTGGTACAAAACACATTGTGGACAAATAAGAGAAAAGCTTTTTCTGATTATATACAACTTCAGCGTGTGGCAGGGCAAGGAGGACAGGGAAATCCCCTCTGCCTGCACTTACAAGGACCACTTATCACGTCTCTCTTGTTCACAGAGAGCAAAGGACAAACAAGCGCTTCCTTTACCACTCCCCACACCTCCCAACAAGTGCAGCTACTTAAGTCCCAAAAATGGATGCAGATCCAAGACTTTTGACAACCCAGGATTACGAGTGTCCAAATGATAACTGCCATCCTCTTCTTAATGCTCAGCAACAGGCCTACAGGTCACCAATACAGGATGAACTCCATATATAATGAGTTGCACATCTTTAAGCTCCCAAGACACTACCAGTCACATCAAATTCAAAGCACGTTTTCCTCCTGCATCTCCCACTGCCACAGGCCAGAGCTGGTGGCAAACTGGAAATAGCAGCTCTGCCATGCAGCCTTCCTTGGCATCCTTTCCATCAACCTCATCTGGGACAGAGCCAGTGAATTCTTACCAATACATACTTATGCTGTCATCTGCATCAGCAGCAAACTACTCTGCAAGTGCAGCAGTATAAAAACCATTAGCAGGCTTACAGATCCTTTTCATTCATCTTCTCCCCTGGAAATTTCAGAATAGCCAAAAATCTATGGAGCATCTAATGTAAACATGAAGTACTTCAATTACCACACTGAAAAAATCCCGTTTTATCAGCCCATGCCACCCAAATAACGAGCACCATCCACCCTAGCCCAGTCAAGCACTGCCCAGTCTTTCTAGCACGCCCATAAAGTTCATGTCAAGGGCAAATCCTCACAGAAGGGCAAGCACCTTTAGCGCAAACAGAAACAGATCAAGAGTTTTTGTGTTTAAAAAAGTTAGCTCAAAAAAAAAAAAAAGCATCAAATTCCCAGAATTTTAGATGTGTTGTTCTATAAGGACACCTACACACAGTCAGGGGCAGAGCAGACAAATCCTTAAGTCATTTAGCTCCAACTTATTCTGAAACATACAGATTCCTAAAAGTACTTGAATTGTGCCTCAACCTACCAATACAAATGCTTAGCTCTGCTCTGAAAACAAGCTGGGGGTTCACTAAGCAGCAAGGAAACAACTGTGCCAGTTTTAAAAAATGAAATATTGACATGAGTGTTTACTCTTATCATTAGTACCATATATCATCTGCTACCTGACTGACAAAGCAGGACGGCAATCCCATGGGGTCTGGGAGAACTCAGTCCTAGTCTACAACAGAAAGGATCAAGCTAACAGGCAACACAAATATTTATTACTAGCTAGGTAAGCATACCATGAAAACCAAAATTGACAAATACAGTGCAATGGTTAAAGATTTGTCTGTCTCACAGCTTTCTTAAGACTCTCTCCTGTTTTATATATAAGTAACTCTACGCAAAAAGAAACGCTTGTATATATACACATTTGCTTCAGAGTTCAAATTGCTCTCTGGGATCTGGAGAACCATGATAAAGCACCAACAAGCTCTTAGAACAAGAGTAACAACATTTTAAAATTGTTAAGCATCAAAAAGCAACAACCCAGCAAGACCTGATCCTGCTCACCATGCTGTACAAGACCTGGAGTTAAGGATCAGGGAAAGACTGCTGCTTTTAGGACACAGGTGATTTCAAACAGCTTTTGGGCCTATGCATCAGCCAAGTCATTCCATACAAGATATGAAATCATATTAATAATTCCCACTATTCTTAAAGTACTTTATGGAAGCACTGGAAACTACCTCAACACATGTCTACAAATACACCTACTTAGCTAAAGTCAGTATGATAAAGCCATTCAGTGAAGGCTATGTAAGCCACATTTAAAACTGAGGTACAAGAAAGTTAAACTGATTCTGATAAAATTTGGTAAACAGCTGGAAACTAAAAATATTTTGATTAAATTTACTTAAACTAGGTTTAAGCTATTTCAAGGCAATTTTCATCATGTCCATCCATGGGATTCCATCATTTCAGGTGATGAAGAAAACATCAATTTAAGTAAAGCTCCTCTGCAAACTACACCCTAGGGGACTACAAACGATGACAGTGAACAACTGAAAGAAATTAAACCATCAAGCAGAGAAATTACGAAATGCATAGTCAAGTATTCTCAGCAACTGACCCAAGACTGCAGAGATTACTCAGAAAAGCAAAAAGAATAACCTCAAAACTTTGCTGCTGCTTCAGCAGTCAAGAAGTTATGCAAAACCTCTTTGTTTTGCAGACAAAAAGAAAAAAAAAATCCTGTGTTTTTCTTTTGGAATCACTAAGGATTTCAGGTATTATGCCAAGAAATAGAAGAGAAATTTAATAAGAGATAAAGGAAGAGCAGATAAGACTTAGCCTCCAGAAATGCCTTCTACTGGACAATTCAACCACATTCTTTACAGTCCAATACACTCCAGAGATGGAGATGTCAGGCAAGGGTTTGTTTGGACTTTCTTAAAACATCTAATTTCCCGGGAAGTTTAATTTATATTGATTTGAAATTGGTTGAAGAGTCATACATAAGGATAATTCCATAAACAGACACATGCCAAATTAGAAAGGAGAAGCAAATTACAGAGTAGCAGTGATCCGTGGCAGACCAAATTATTCTGAGGTATGTTTATGGAGAGGTGGCAGGCAGGCACCAGGAAACTTGGCCTGTACCCCATGCTGATGAGAAGGGACCTAGCTGCATTTGTGTGGTCTGCGCACACAGTCTGCTGAGCAGGACAATGATAAAGATGATGTTTTAAAGGAATAACAACCTCAACAAAAAGGGAAAAGGACTATCCCAACCAAGAACTTCATATCAAAGTCCTCATAACTTTAAGGGCCATAAACATTGGACATCTTCAAGAAAACTTCAGAAGACAATACTCTGAAAGTCTAGCCTCCTACATGAAATGCTAACAACTCAGAAATGTTAATCATCAAAACAAAACTTAAAGAATAATGGTAATAGTGGAGAAATTAAGAAAAATCCCACAGACTCCGCAAGAATAATTGCTGGCCCCTTTCTATGCTAAAAACATTGTTTTACATTGCCTCTATCTCATAGCATAACAAGTCGTTGGTGAAGATGACAATCTTCAAACACTGAAGCACTTAAAATGGTATTTTCAAAAATTAGTCAACTGCCTGAAAACACTTTTATTTTGCAAATACTGTTTTCTATTCTTTCCAGAAAGATATACAGCAATACAGGAGAAAAAAAGAATTATACATAAGGCCCCACAGAAATGATGAAACAAAAATTACTAAAGCCAATGAAGCAGGAAAGAAGAAGAACATCCCTCTTTTCTTTCAGTTCTATGAACTTTTCATTTGGGACAGTCACGGGGGAAAACTATTCTGCAGCAAGGGGAAACACATCCTAATTGCTATGCTGGTTCTATACTGTGAGTTTGTTGCTCTCTTTTCCCATGGGGTGAAGGAGAACAGTCAAATGTCTGTATGTCACAAAAATAAGAAAACGCAAACAAAAATGTTCAGAACTGATATTTTGAGATTAAGGGCTTGACAACTAACCACCAGTGAATCCAGCTGTGGCAGCTGATGTTACTGCTGCAACTGTCCCCTGTAAGCCTTTGCCAAAACAGCTGGCAGGAAGGAAATGTTGCCATGTCTCATGAAGTACAGTTAATGCCAAGAAGACTGGACTAAAAGCAGAAGCAGGTAAAATACATATTCCCTTTTAGATATGGTTATAGGGGCAATAAATTTCTGCAACGGGGCAGAGCAGACAAGTAGGAACAGCAGTACTGGAAACACTACTGCTTGGTTTGCCACACCTTGTCCATATAAATAATGTTTTCAGATTCAGTGTAAAAGGCCTGCCTATACCAGAAAATGGCTACAGTTAAAATAAGACTCAAGATTTATTTAAATAACGTAAACAACACTGGTTTAATCCTAGCAGACCAGAATGTTTCCTTGTTCTAAATGTTGTTTCTTGTGAGTTTACTTACATGAATGGTTGTACCTGTAGAACTANCCCCCTTTAGACCTTGAAATTGTGTTTTGAAAGTATTTCAGAGAAAAGCCTATACCACATGCAAGGTCAGAGGGAAACAGAGCAATAAAGGGCAATAACTAGGATCAAATCCAAACCCAGAGAATTACAGTTCCCATGAGAATCCAGACAGTCCAGAGTCACGGGAAGTCGCTGAATATAGAAGGGGAATCAGCAGAATTTACTGGCATGGATTACCGTCCCAAAGTTGCAACCAGTGGAAGGCTAACCACAAAGAAGTTGCCAGGAGTAGGATTGCAACCTCCAGTCCTAGAATTGGAAAAAAGATTTCTCCATAATCCCACTAAATACTCTCTGCCTTGCAGGTCTGGCTGTACGTCCTTTATACATCTATTTAAGGCCCCCACGTGACAAAGGCTGCCTGCCTGGCCACTCCCAGCCAGGGCAAACAACCCAGCTCCACAGGAGACTCCAGCAGCCGCTTCCAAGGCAGACATTGCATCAGCCAGGTGTGCAGGAAGCATCGGAGATAAAGCAGCTGTTGACGAAGGGTCTTTTGGATGGGGGCTGCTTCAGGAATGCCATGGAAAGGACGACAGGAAGGAGAGAGACGCTCTGCACACAGAACAAGCTTCATCGGCTTCAGAAAGCCTTTGTGCTGGGGCTCCGGACCTGGCCTTTCTCCCAGAGATGATGCAACACTGAGGAACAAGGTCTGTGCCAGAGAAAACTATTCACAGGCTATGCAGATGGCAACGCGGCCAAAGGCTCTCAGATCAAAACACGCTGGAGCCCATCCAAGCCCAGCGAGCCCCCCCAGGGCCTCCCTTCGTGCCCCCCAGGATCCTCCATTTCATGTTGCCACCTTGCTCCTAGCACGACAATGGCTTCAGGCAGAACGAAGGACCTTACGATAGAGAGAAAGAAGTAAAAGGGGGGTTTAAAGTCCTGCAAAAATCACAGCTTGTCCTCTGATCTGTTGGAGGGAAGAGGTGGAGGAGAGACTGAGCTCAAAGCCTTAAATCTCCCAGAAGGGGATCCTCCCGTCACCGCGGCTTGCCAGCACACGCCTGAGCTCCCCAAACACGTACGGCAGCTCTCCGCTCGCCGGCAGCCTCAGCCCCGCTCTCACACACCAGGAAACCACGCAGGGACAGCCCGGGCAGCCATGGCAACATCACACAGTGTGGCAATTATGGAGCCGCAGCTCCCAAGCGAAGGCTCAGCCTTGCTTTCCATTACAGGACTCGTTTTGACCCTTCCCCCCCTGCCCAAACCATCACTCAGTGCCCTCCTGGCTCCAGCCTGGCCTCTGCAGTTTATGACTGGCGAGTTTTGCAGCCTTGCACCCGGACTTGAGATCATGCAAATACGTTTTTCTCTGCATCGTAAGGAAGTTACTCCAGGCTTATGTAATGCTCTTGCGCTGCGTCCCATCCGATGCGCCTCCGAGTGCGAAACTGGGCTACAAAAACACCTGCAACCTGCACTGCACACAGCAAGTCGGATCCATTTACTAATTGAGCTATGTAATCACTGTTAAGCATTAAAATCCAGTAAATTTTACAGGATTTCAGTGATCTTCCACCATTGTGGCAGCTTTCAAAGCTCAGCCTGCTGCACTGCCCCACCACATCCCCTTCTCAGGGATGGCTTGGTAGGAAATACCTCCGACTGTGGCACTTGCCCAGGTACCAGTGCCCAGTTGCACTCTTGGTCATTTAAGATGGTTCTGGGACCCCTAGAAAATTCACACATATCCTGCAGATCTACTTTTCCCAACACAAAACCTGTTAGAGAGCAGACAGAGTCAGTAGGACAGTGGTGGAGAGCAATCACGAAGCCCCAGAGGCAGCGTATCAGCCAAATACCTTATTTCCCTTTCTGGGTCTTCCACCTACCTGATGATGCTGAATTATG
The DNA here is from genome assembly GCA_013401275.1 of Pandion haliaetus. Lineage (NCBI taxonomy): Eukaryota > Metazoa > Chordata > Aves > Accipitriformes > Pandionidae > Pandion > Pandion haliaetus. The sequence goes on along the minus strand of VYZV01009684.1, from coordinate 16,014 downwards.
TTCTTTATTGCGGTTCACTTTTCTGGCTTACTTGCATCTCATGTCATACTGTATTTTGGCACTGGAAAGATATGTGCTGATCCCAAAATGCAAGTACTACCGACACGGCAGCATGGCATGCCCCGGCTCTGCAAGTCGGAACCTCCATGCACAGTGGATGTTCACCCAACTGCAATGTTACAGTAGTCAGATGTACAGAATAAGCCATCAGCCAGCAATATATTGGACCATCAAGCTTTAAGGAATGTAAATTTTAATAAGTTTTTTGGGTAAGTTTTTTGTAAAACAAGATGATCAAAGACTTGCTCTTACAACCACAGAGATGAAGGTGCAATACTTATTCAGGAAGCTCCCAAATACCTGCTTCATAACTGCTGGCAAGAACTGCAAAGCTCAGTGGTACAGACAGCACTGAGCACCATGGTCACTTTTTTGGCTAGCCCAATTTTTTGTTAACAAGATGAAAAGCAGCTAATCCAGTTGAACACATTTTCAAAGTAAATGCAGATGACCAGAAGAAATCAGCAGTCAAAAACCTGCAACTAGTGACTGAATAAAAGACAAAAGTCACTTAAACCAGATTTATTTCTAGTGACTTGCATATAAATTAGTAACTTCTTCCTTTGAGAAGAGCTGCTCTGAGAACACAACACTGTAACCAACCACCTTAACTGCTTGTGGGTGGTAACACAAGAGTACTGACATCGAACAGTTGGCCAAGAGTGCTCATGGCAGAAGTCACACAAAAGTGATGCTGAGCGAGTGGTTCGATAACACATCAATAACTAAATGCTATCTGCTACCTCAACTGCTGGGTTTTTTGGATGTTGAATTATGAGTGGAGTAATAGATTGAGGATGTTTTCATGATTATCACATACGCAACTAAGCACAGGTATGAACAACCACATGATGAAACAAAGAGGTTGAAACATGAGAGTTGCTCACGCTGAAGAGACTGACAACCCTCCTCCGAGAGGTCATCTCCATCAGCCTCTTGATGCTGGGGAGAGGGGAATGATGACACAGCAGAGAAGGAAGGTAAGGAAGGGGGCAGATTTCTTTACTGGTAAGCCTTCACAACCTCTTTTGTGCATAGCACTTTCCGTGAGTTGCTTCTGCAGATTAAGACAGAGAGGGCTGTCTGAACAAGGTGAGTAGCAGGGGTTGCTGCACTAGATCTTGAAGCTGGAAGCCTTTGCTTTACACTGTGTAGTGCCCCAACACATTTCTGCTGTTTGCTATCCCTTTAGCCCTAAGCAAGGAAACTTGCAGTTGCTAGACAACCTCTTTCCCACCTCAGAAATACCTCAATTTATGTGACAAATCGATAGGCTCAACGTTCAAAAAGCTACAGGGTTTTGAGCTGTCTCTTCTTCCTTCAGACACAGAAGCATTTCCTTACTGCACAGCTGCAGAGATGAGAGCAATGGGGCTCCTCCCTGGCCAGAGCTGGAGGAGGAGAGGCAGGAATGCAGCCATGCAGGAGAAGAGGTGAGAGCAGCCCAGGTAGCTCCACATCCTCCTCTGCGTAGGCAAGGATGAGCATGCACACAGGCAGGACCGACCAGGAGAGCTCTACCTGCACCTGCACAAAGCAGCACAGCCTGAGAGCTACCAGAAGGGAATTTAAGATTTCTGCATGTCTGCAAAGGCATCTGGAACGAGGTAATCTATGGAAATACAGAAACTCAGCAGCCATCAAGGGAGTGGTAGAATGGACAAACGCAAATAAAAAGTGGAAGCATGACCGGGAGCCATTACCAAACTGAGTCACTCAGTTCCCCGAGTGAATTTACAAAGTGAGGGAGGAGCAGAACTGCTGAAGTACTCTCATTTGGATGGCACAAAACCCAGCAAACAAGTGTCATTAGAGTACTGCTTCTGACAACTATTTAATACTGTTTCAAACATGAATAAACTTTCCGACTAAGTCCAGTTAACTTGATAGATAGAGAATATCCTACATTAATTTAAGAATGAAACCTACCAGGAGAGCTTGTGCTTACTTTGCCTCTCAGAGGAACTGTAATCATACTGCCATTGTGCCATTTTTTTAATACTGTTTCTAAAAAAAGGATGAACAAGATTTAGGGACTTCTACTGTGGTCAACTGGAATTCAGAAATGCTCATCTGAATACAGTGAGTGTACACAGTTACATCAGGGCTTCTCTGTAGAGGCTTTCAGAAAGCCTTAACCATATCTTAAACATCTGAAGCAACGCCGTATGGGAAAGAACTGAGTTCCAACGATGCAAGCCACAAAGCATTAAATTTCAGAGTTCCCTTCACATCTTGTGTGTCTTATGCAAGGCAGTATTCTAGTAGCAGGTTAACTATTTCTCCTCTAAATTAATCTTAATTTCATTATGTTGGCTTTGACTGCAAGTGCATGTATCTGAACTCATGCCAACTGATCATGGTACAAAATCTTTAAAGATTCTTAAACTCCAGCATCAGGAAAAGAGTATTATCATCATTTAAAAAAAAAAAAAAAATCACAATATATTTTCTCTGGAAAGAAATTAGTTGGGCATGTTTTAGAAGACCAAGATGAACGTTTGCTCCTTTCCCCTTCCCTGTAAACCATTCCAATGTTTAATTATTATCATTGCTAAGAAACTGTACTCCGAGATTGAATTTGTCTAACCTCAGTTGATATTGCTATGCCTTTGTCAGCAAATCTCACAAGTCCTTTTAGAGAAAGATCAAGTCCTCTCTCAATTGTCTCTTCAATAAGCTGAGTAAGTTGAGCTCCTTTAAGCCTCACATCATGAGGCTTATTTTCCAGTCCCTGGATCATTTCTGCAGCTGTCCTTTGAATTCTCTCCAAACACACTGGCATTCTTCTTGAAGCATGGAAACCAAAATTCAATTCCAGTATCAGTCTCAACGTTGTTGTGTTTATAACATAACTTACTTTTGCTTCACATTCTCTTCCCCCACTTTTTTTTTCTCCTCAATATGCCCAAGAGTCACATTAACCCTTCTAAATAATATACTGGCCCAAGTACCACATAGAGGCAAATAGCTGTAAAAACCTTAAAGTCCTTTGAGCCACTGCTTTCCAAAATGCTGTTTCACAATTTATAAGTGGGTTTGCAGTTTTGCTAACACAGGCATCACCTTGCAACTGGATGGATTCATATCTTTTGTTGAAATGTGGCAAAACAATTCAGAGCTCCCTAAACATACTTTATTACCCCACTAGTATCTCTGACAGAAGCTTTATCAAGTATTTTATGCTATCCAGATTAAAAAATTCTAAAGAGTAGTAAATTAAAAGCTGATTTCATCTTACAACCTTCTATAAAGCTAGGTGTGTCCTTTCCAAGTTACAATTCGAGATATTTTAGATCTCCACTGTTAATGCACTTTCTCCAGCACAACCATTTCTAGTGTCAGAGCACCCTGCCTTCTTCCTCCTAACTCTTGCCCTCTCCACCCAAAACAGGCATGCTCCCCACACCTCCTACACCCAGTCCAACTTCCACAGGACAATCCAGGCTGGAAGGGACCACTGAAGGTTAACTAACTGAAACCCACTCCTCTCCCCAAAGCAGCACCAACTTGGATCAGGTTGCTCAGGGCATTGCTCACTTCTCCAGGGCCACTAAGAGTTTGTGTAACTATGCATTTTAAGGCCAAAAATAACATTCTGATGATCTGACTTTCCACCTAACAAAGACTGGAAAATCTCACCTAGTCATTTCTACACTTGGCATCGCAGCTTACGAACAAACTAGACCATGTTTGTCAAGCACAGCCTAAAATACAGTGTATGGATTTACCACAGTTCTTTGGGGGGGAGGAATTTAAAACAATGCAACAGACTGCAGCCTAGAGGTCCCCAGGCAGCATCAACCCAAGCCATTAAGTCTTCACAGTGTGCACAGTACATTTGTAGTTCTTATGAAAAAAGTGTAGAACTTCTTTTAAAACTAAACCTACACCAAACACTTTCTCAGAAGCTTTTGAAGAATGCTTCAAACTACCCAAGTGAAGCTCCAGCTCTAACTACCCCTCCAAAGGAGACTGTTCTGCTGCTGCTTATATAGGTGGCTTAAGATGTTAGCTTCCCCAGTTTCATGAAACATGTATTAGTGATATAATTTTAAGTGTTATCTTCCACATCCAGTGGTGAGATTTATCAGCACCTATCTTTATCAATACGCTTATTTAACAACACACTCACAGTGTCTGTTTCCTTGACTACCTAAATGAGGATGTCCATCATCCCTTAACTAGCACAAAGTATCTCTCAACTCGCACAGGCCAGTTCCTACAAAGCTTACCAGTTCTTGCTTCAGTCACTAACAAGCACAAGCATCTCCCTCACCCCTCCAAAAACCCAGTAATTATATAAACAAAGGACTAATGTGGACATATATTTATCCATACAAAGCATGTCATAATAGTCAACTTATCCCCCTTTCCTTGAAGAGAAGCTATGTGAAATCAAAGCAACTAAGAGCAGGCTGGATTTAATGTAACAGCACGAACTACTACACTGAAATTAGAGATGTTAGCCAAGGTCCTGTGATCCTCTCACCCTACATTTTTGCCTAAGCATCAATTTTTGGCCCTGTCAGAGATGAACAAAACTTTCAGTCCGACTCAAGAGAGTCACTCTTGTTCTCACGTTACGTTCTCTGCTCTCCTGTCCAGGATTATCAGTGCTCTATTCCCTGCCAACAGCAAGGAACCTCTNAGATGGCTTGCGCCTGTTACAGCTTCACATAAGCATAAAAAACGCTGGTTTGCCGCATTCAGGAGGGAGATGCTCAACTATTTAGATTGGACGCATTTTATATAAGACTGAAGATGACTAAGTCACAGCTGGACAGATTATGTTCTAGAAGCAAGCTACACGCTCCTCCCTGTACCTTAAACAACAGCATTTCCTAATCTGCATCTTTCTCCCTTCCCTTTCAAACACAAGGCACTGAATTCTCTGAAGAAAAAAAAGTAGCCAGAAAATATTCAGGGCAGTGTGCTTTAACTGTGAGGAATTTTACATGCACCAGTCATCACAGGGTGAATTTGACTTTGTCATTATGGAAAAACTGAGAACTATCAAGACATCAGCTGGGTAAGTTGGATAGGAGAATGATCTCAACGCAGGAGGAAAACAGCAGACAGGAATTATCTTCCTGAATAATGCAGATAGGACTTTTGTGTGCACTAAGCATCCAAACACGGTTTGCCAAGATACTCTGAAGGCCCCTTCACATCGTTTATCAGTCCTGATGGCTACAATTCAGGAGCAATGTTGTCCTTAACCCAAACTATCATATAGCATTACAAAGCTAGTGGAAACAAGCAGGAAAAATACCTTGGCTCATGCCATCGCAATCCCCCAACAACTCATACAGGAGATTTTTTTTTCACCTGTATCCACTACATAATGTACTCCCCATCACACCTATTAACACCAGTATTAAAACCACTGATTGCTTTACTGAAGGAAACCAAAGGCATATACAGAAGCAACACAGCACTACAGAACACGGACACACGGGCAGAGGTGAGGACTGGTATGGGTGAGACAGCTACCTAGAAAAGGCCAAGAGAAGCAATTTGCACCACTAGACAAGAAGTTCAAAAAAATCCATGTTTAACCTCCACACTGCCTATAAGATGTCCTATGCAAGCTAATCCCTTTTTTTTGTGCCTTAATTTTCCTATGAGTAAAATCAGAATCCTACCTCTGACATGTCACACACAGTGTTTCTATACATAAAAGTTAAGAGCTAAATCAATAGATCTAACCAGAACAGGACCAGGGACAATCTGCCTTGGTAGAATTGCATCTTGAACTTCTGGGTGGGAAAAAAACCACCTGAAAAAAATTTAAATCACTGTGGCCATTTCACTCATTTCATTCACAGTCAGTACAGGCTAAGGACCCAGGCACGCATCCCGGGTGAGAAGCAGCAGCCTCTCAAAAAGCAGGGATGATCACTTCAACTGGAGAGATTTTAACCTGAGCTAAATTACACTTTCTCAATACTAACAGAACACCATAGCAAGTCCCATTGTTCAAGACAAATATTTACATTTTAAACCCACATGCCATTTCAGTAACAATCATCTTTCCTAACAACTTAGGTAATTTTGTTTTGTAAAATGCTGAAAAGTTTCCATCATTTTTCAAATATGTGTCAAGGCCATTTATTTCCTCCCTCACAACCTTCTCTTCATGTAAAACTGAAAATTTCAGAATTCCTTCCAAATGTTACCCCAAAACAGGGACTCTCATGGGAACAGCCTACTTCACTGTTGCTCAGAAAAAGGAGTGACACCTTAAACTCTGACACTGGAAGAGCAACAGAAAGCTACAAACTTTGCTCACAAGCACAGCCTGCTCCTAAATCGCCCCCATCCATCTCTTCTGGGTGATACAGTTTTAAAAAAAAGAAGGAATTTTCAGTCAAAGGATTTCACCGAAAAGATCCTGGTTACATTTCATACAGTTCTGCAAAAACCATAGAAGTTACATCAGCATTTGGACATGCCATTTCATTTTTCCTGCTCCTTCAAGGTCCTCTTCTCCATGTGTGATTCATCCAACTTCTGCTGACCAGTTTCAAGCTGACAGTCCCAAGCTGCACCCAAGAAAGGCCTAACTAATGACTGAAGGTTTCAACGTATAGTCTCTTTCAGAATATGCTAGCACTTTACTAATTTATTACTTCTATCTGTGTATGTAAGACCTAGAAATACAAGAGCAGGAAATAGGAACTGTGACATTAATTTCACTCTTACGTTCTCTGGCAGCTTCTGGGGAAAGCCTTTTCCCAGTTTGTGAATTTTTCATATTCTTACAAATTCTGCATCTGAACTCTTCCAAAAGGACACTCTGAACCGAAGAGAATCCACCAAACAGGGGACTTGTGCTGCCAGATACAAGCGCTTCTGTGCTCGGCTTCTTGAATTTCTCCGACTGACCCACACCGTGTTCCCAGTATTTGAGGAGCTAAGCTGGAAAGGTAGCATGCACTGCTCTTCTAGAAGTGCTAATGGCGGTTTCCATAGGTGTGTAAACGATATCATCAGCTTGGGACTTTGGCATCCAAGTGCCTCCCACCTCTGGCAGAGCACCCAAGAACAGCCTCTCCGAACAGGACCATCGCAGGGCTGCATTAAGGTATTTCCTTTACACATCTCACAAGTCATAGTTTTAACCTCAGCAGAGATTTCTTACTGACAAGACACTTACCTAAAGAGACAGGTTTGGCATAGCATACCCCAAAATACAACATCTATTACTTAGTAAGACTTTCCACCTTCTGCCCAGCCGCTGTCAGATAAAGGATGTGTCCCAACCCTGGGTACTTATCTGGAGGCACGGGCAGGGAGCGGGCTCAACCGTTCAGATGAAGTACACAGGAACTCTACCTACATGTGTCACTCTGCCACTCACCTAGGTATTCAGCTACCACACTGCAAAGTCAGAACAACTGCTATCAGCCGTGAAGCATAACACAGCAAATACAATCTGCTTAGTTCTTTTATTGCAACTTGATTGATTAGGGGCTATTTGTGAAGATTTTCATTAAATAAAAGATGGTCCTCACAACAGATGAGATTTCTTGCTTTTGAGACATACTGCTCACACCCAGCATGATTTTTTTGCACAGCAATATGCATTTTGAAGTGTCATGACATGCTAACATTTAAATAACTTTATTCAAACTCAGATAGCCAAAATGATGCCTCAAGTTCTACTAGACCAAATAGTCTCAACTAGGTACAAAACTAAAAGCCTGAACTCACAGTGAGCAGACAGAGCAGCACGCACTGGGATTTGCAGTCCACAGACAAATGCTCGATTTCAAATACATGCTGCTATAACCAAGTTTTCCATATTAAAGAAATAGGATTCAAGTTTCCGCCGCAGCTGGCCTTGGCTGAATTAAAATTTTGCGTTGTTCCAGTCACACTCATGTCTCTACATTTTCAGCAAAGCTAGATGGAATTCATGTTATGGTTTTTTTATGACTGTATTTTTTATAATTTGATTGACAATGTATCCTCAGTAGTTCATAATTTTCTGAATGCCTGGATATCTCTCAAGTCATAATGACTGGCAAGTAAATGCAAAATAAAGACTTTCTAATTACCAGGTTAAAAGGAAGGATAAGGAATATTGTGTGGTACATTTATTTACACAGATTTGTAATAATTGTATACTATTTAATGTTTTGCCATCTTCCAAGATGAGACATTGCTTCAGCTCTCTGCTGTATTTACTTTCTGCAAAAATACACCTACAAGAATTTGCTATTTTGAAACAGGTAAACACCATGTGTAGGTTATAACACCATTCCACCATCACAGATCAAGCCTACATTAAAACTCACATCTGACCAGCTTCCTGAGCAAACAAGAGCAGACAAAGGAAAGACTACACTGCCAATTTTCAAGCAGAAAACTAACTGTTCGTCTAAAGAAAGTACTCCACGCACAGCGACCAAGGACACAAACCCACAGCATTTCACAGATTGAGCTCCCATCCACTGTGTGGTAAGCCCTCTCCTTTAAAAGGAGCATGAAGTTACAGGGGCCAGCCTGAGCTGGCCATACTGTGTGCTGCCGCTGAAAGGCAGAGACCTTCCTCCTCTTCTCCGGTCCCCACCACATCCTCTGCACTTCCACCCATATGCTCTCCCCTATTTATTTTGCGAGGGCTCTGGATGCTTGTCAAATCTCTTGGTGAGCCAATTCAGTTCACTATCTTCGTGGGGAAAAAAAAAAAAATCCAGCAAAAACCAAAACATAAAAATAACCCCGACATAGCTTTCTGCTGGGTTCGCAAGCTGAAGGAGTTCAGAAAAGGGATCCAGCAAGAACCAGAGCTGGCAAATAGAAAAGGCAGAACTCCCCATTGCGTGGGAGAGGAAGGGGGAGCAAAACTTCCCCCATTCAGCAGCAGAGCTGTTGGATGTACTCAGCTGTCTCGTGTAACTTCACCCGGAGTAACCTCACTCGCAGGGTGCAGTTCTGCAATAGTTTCAAGCTGACTTCAGCTGGCACAGCTTCAGTACAGCCTCCCCATCCCTTTCTGCACTGGTGCTAACCTGACCCCACAGTTGAGCAGTTCAGGCAGAAGTCAGCAGAAAACTCTTACTTCCAAAAATGAAATGCACTTGTTTTCGTCATGGTAGCCTTCCTGAATGTTCACTACTGGGGCAGGCATGTGCCAGAACAGAGCCAAGAGGGAAGGAGAACAGGACTATGGCAGCAGCAGGGCAGGTCAGCTTGAATTGCCATGGAACCATATCACTAGTGTGCACCAGAAACCTGCACAAAGTTGTCCAAAGAATACACAGTGCGTCACAAACACCCATTCCAGTTTAACACGTAAATTTCCATATAGGAGCAAACCCTAAGGTGGATATTAGAAGAACTGCATAACAAAGCGAGTTTGTAGCAAGCTCTGAATCTGACTTTTACCCTGCAAGTATCCTTGTTCCCTATTAACCTCCAGGCCATCTTGAATCCCAACGTCCTTGAAATTCATGAAACTGCAAGAGAACTTTGAATCAGAAAGCCAGTCTCTTCTGCAGTCAAGCAGAGCCTACTTAACTTGATCAAGCAGTCATCTTTTCTTCAAAGGTTCACTTTAGCTGTATTTATACAGGAAGCTTCCAGATCTTTGCTGTGGCAAAAGTTAATCTACAGCCACATTACTGAAAGCATTCTTGCAGCATGATTATAAGTTATTCCAACCTAATCCCACCGAAACACAGGAAATAATTTGTTTTAGTGTCTTTAGTTAAAGGCCACATGAATGCAAAAGGCTCACATATTCTACCAGTATCTATAAATTGATACTGCAACTCAGGTTGAGACATGCTAACTATTTTAAGGGATCAACACTGAACCCCCAGGGCACTTCAGCTTCCTAAAACACTAGTTCTCAAACTTTCCCCAGTGTATTCCTTCCTGCTTACAAGCAAGGATACATTCTCACCTCCTCACTCTCTCCAATAAAAACATTTGAGAATTGCTCCTTGGGAGTAGCTTCCACACCAGCATCCTGAAGGGGTACCAGTCCTAGAGAACAACTGAGAGCATTGCCAGAAAGATGTAATTTCGGTAGAGGCAGAGCTAGGAAACAGGGCCACACTGAAAAATACTCCTCTGCTCCTATTCTCTGCACTACCTGGAGCTGTGATGAGAAGTCAGTCTTCCCAGTCCCATCCTCCTACCAGCTACTGCCTCTGCAGCTCCTGTATTCTGCCCCCAGAAACAAGCTCTGTCTTCCCCTCCTCCAGTCTAAGCAATGCTGTCTTACATGGGTTTCCTTATCCAAATATTTCCACGCAACACAATTCTCAAAAATCCTCCAGCTTATTTTCACGATTCAAAGTCTATGCAAAACCAAGACACTGCATTATCTGACACCGACAAACTAAAACTCCAAGCTGCATCCTGACTTTTTTTTTTTTTAACTGAATCACCATCAGCAGGCATGTTCTGTTAAAAAGTCTGGTGGCGGGATCTCACACTCCTTCCCTATCAACAACTTGCATTTCAAACTGCTCACTTCAAAGTCAAGAGGATTCTTCTCAGTATCAGAACTTCAAACTGTTTTCTGGGCTGCTGGCATGGTCACTGAAAAAGTTTTGCCCTGTAAATCAGTGAGGCTGCAAAGAAAACCCTGGTATGAGCTCTGTAAGGACAATAGGAATAAGCCTGAGTCACTAAATGAGCAGCTACCAAATCCAGACAGTATCTTCTTGTCAATGTGTATGATTGCAATTGTAATCACGCTCTAAATACAAACACATCAAAAGCACCGTGACCTTTCTACTCTGAAATTACTTTGAAATATTTTAGTGCTTAAGCATTTTGGTTTTAAAACTCACATTCTGTCTCAAAAGGCTGCTTGTAAGTGAAAAAAAAAAAAACAAAAACCCCCAAAAAACCCAGTCTCATTTAGAACAGGATGAATAAGCAAAAAAGTTTGCTGCCTTGAAAACTGCATAGATCTGACTGCTTGGGATACCTCCCCTTTGCCAAACTTAGCCCTTCTGTGACCCTTGGGGAAGAATGCAAGACCTGTCTACGTTATCAAGTTTATAAGGATTAAACTTTAGCATAAACAACAGATCCCTTCTAAACTTCACTCTAGAAGCCAAATTCCTGACTATTTCTCAATGCCACTCTTCTATGTTCCTCCCTCTTCGTTCCCCCTGTCTTTCTTCATGTTTGGTGAATGTGGGACTATTAGATTCCTGACCACAAAAGAAATTACTTCTGCTTACTAAAAGCCTGCCACTCAAACTGCTGACAAGTCCTCCCACATTTTTCCACCTTGATGTCTGAGCACATCAGTACACTTCTCTGAATATTTCCCATATTGCTTATTAAAATAATCGGGTTTTGTGTTTTGAAGGAGGAAAATAAAACTCACCAAGTAAGCTTTTATTTTCCAAATTTATTATTTAAAAATATAATTTGTTTGTTCTACTGTTTAAGCATTAAAATTAGATTTAAGGATCAGAAAGTTGCAGATTTACAATTTAAACAACAACATTGACACTCCTATAGGGCTTGTGGCAACAAAAACTAGCGTTAAGGCTATTATTTGCCACAGATTTCTTCTTTTGGGCTACAGCTTTTCAAGTTCAGACTCATCAGCTGAAGTGAGGGAAAAATCCCTTTAGCTATTTTTGTTACAGGAAAATAATGCTTTACCACTAGCTCCAGAGGGGGGGAAGGGGGATGATGAACAAGAATCTCCTGATTTGTCGTGTAGATCATCCTCCGAGACAAAGAGCATCTTTACTAATTATAGAAAAAAAAAAAAATTTAAACTAGGAGCAGTTGAAAAACTGTTTCTCAGCATGCTCAGTGGGCATTAGCTGCGATTTCAGCAGCTTAGCAAGTCCCACCCCTGCGTGAGCTCAGTGGGGAGGCCAGGAGCACTGCACATTCTCCCTGCTCAGCAGGGACAGGGGCCGCTGCTCGGCTGATTTGCTACAGGAATACTGGGAAATTGCCACTAAAATAGCAAATCCCGTGGAAAAAAAGCCTAAAAACCAAGAAACCCCCAGCAACTTCAATAAGGAATTAAGAAAAGAGAAAAAGTGGAAAAAAATCTCAGCTCCCACAGTTTTAAGATGTTGAACTCTTGCTGCATTACAGCACGGGGCTTTTTCCATGATCAAAATAAGCCAAAGTTTTGGCTATGCCAGATTTATATGAAACTGCCTCTTAACAATTTAAATGCAAACTTACTGTGCACTACCTCTTGCCACAACTCAGTCATGGAATCCAAAGATTGGCTGTAGAATCTGCAACAGCTTTAACACCCATAGCTGTTTTGCTTTTAATTTGGAAGAGAAAAAAACTAAATAGACAAGCAAAACATAACAAAGTCTTTCTTTTAAAATCAAATAGCAGCTTAAGTTTCACAGGGGCAACTGCGACTTAGTATCTCGCATACTACACATTTAAGCATACATTTAACACTGCCAACTCAAGTACTGCTACTACATCTTGTATACCTTTGCCTATTGCAATCCTTCTTATATACTGCACATAACACAAGATTTCACTGGCAAAATTTCAGAGTTACACACACAAGCAGCACCAGAGTAAGAACACAAATGTGCTTCTATAATACAGTAATATTGCCATGAGAACAATGATTTTTGAATTTTCAACCCTCTGAATGCTCATTATGTTTGTTTTACTATTGCCAGAATAGATAGAAACATTTTTATCTCATCACATCATTCAAAACAAGTTTGTAAAAGTCTGATCACCAAAATGGGACAAAGAATAGACCGGACAGACTAATAAGTTACATGGCTGGGACATCACACATTTAGTTCTCCTTTGTATGCTTTGCACCTGGAAGTTTGAATTAAAAATGCCGCCCTTTTTTTTTTTTTTTTTACTTCAGGGAATATTTGGAAAATGTAAATCAATGGTTGTTGGTTGTTCCCCGCCCACTAGAAAAAGAGCATAAACTTTTGCATGTTCTGAGATGCCAGTTCAATGCCATCTCTGTCCTACAGTTTTTTTCAACTTTGACCTAGTACTTTTCAAAATAAGATCTAGCTGTAACTGGGTCCTCTTTCTAAAAAGGGGTTTAAATGTACATGGAATTTCACCACCCCACCTTGGGATGGGAAAATCTCAGACAACATTAGCTAACGAATATTAATTTTGGGTCACTTGGGATATGATAGTAAAATGAAAAGCCAGAGCCTTGTCATAGCAGTGCCAGTTATTCAACAGGATGCGAGGCACCAGACTAATTCACCATTATAACATAGAGAGAGACTGTAAACAAAGACTAAGGGGCCATGAAGATCACTTGCTATATTTTATTAAACTGAGGAGCTAGTTTTCATACTCACAAAATCCTAAGTTCATTACTGTTGTCATGTCACACCATGCTAGGCAGCAGATACCACATTCAGCCCCAGTCATGGATGCATTTTAGGTGGGTTAGAAATTGCTCACCCCACCTTGTGAAACAATTTGGGGGCTACAGATCCTCAAATATAAAAGCTACTCAGAGTTTGGCATCCACCACACAATTGCTGCCAGTCAAGCGGATTTAAGGGCATATTTTAATCTCTCTCACATTATTCTGGTCCTGGAATTTTTGCTTCAAGCTCATAGTAATTCTGAGTTTGGTAACTCAGGCCAGGGCAAGGGGCTCCCATTATAGGTGTTAGTTTACAAAGATGGCAGTTGTTTTCTAACGCTAATGTATTCCCATTTCCCATATTGCATACCTCAACTAACAGTTTCATCTTTAACAAATTCACTGGTATATGCTGATAGGTTCAACTCAACAACACAATATCATACAGAGAACCGCCAGTGCCAAATGGTTAGTTAAGCAGATAAGAAAGGCACTCATTCTTCCTTAAAAAA